>JAQIXP010003034.1:0-13782 GCA_034700285.1 Proteroiulus fuscus
CCCCCCCCCCTCATAAGGCAAATAAAGGCTGTCATTTTTTGGTACCCCATTAGTTTGTATTAAGTTGATTAAACTAAGCACAACTTGATTAAAACTTACCCAGTCATCATAACAGTAAAGACTGATAGAAAGTGTGACATAAAACCTTTTAGAAATGACATGACAAGTTGGCTTGATGTAGAGCCTCCAATACCTCAAAATGGCTGACTAAATGCAAGCTTAAAAGCGTGGTCTCATGTTATGGAACTTATTCCATCTATAGAGGCAAGTTTTACAATCATAAACACAAATTTAAAAAATAGCATAACAGTAAAGACAACTATTGTTGAGAAATGGTGACATGGGTGTATTTTTTATTACACTTGTTTTGGCAAAATCTTACTATGAATAAATAGAATTCCACTGTTGAATTCCACTAGGGAAGCAGACATAATTAGCTTTATTAAGTATATTGCACTAAATAGCAAAAATTACATAATTATGGTTTCACTAGTTGCCATTTACATGATAACGGAAAAGACATTTTGGATGTATTTTGCTTAATTATCCTTAGTTTTAAAATATCAGCATTTAGTTTGTTAATGAAATTAGGTAGGAAATCAATGTCTACCTAAACTATATGCTGATTATTGAAGTCAGTCTGCTCCTATTTATACTACTTGACTTGTAACAGTCTTTAGGCACCGTTATTTGGTACCTTTTTGTGAAAATAGCCCAAAAATATTTTTGGGTCTGGAAAAAAAATGGATTTTTGAGTGCGGCCCAGGGTAGTTGCCAAATATTGCAGTTTTAATCGAATATGTCTGTAAAAATGAGTTAAAAATCACTTTCGTTTGGTCTGGAAATTTGTGAAAATTTGTCTGGAAAACCTGGAAATGTCATGGAAATTCGTTACTGGATTTGGCCAGACACCCTGGATTGAATTTGTTAACTATTTTTTAACTAAAGGTAGTAGAAAGAAAGCAAAAAATACCAAAATGTAGAGAACTATAATATCTAGTACAATGTGTAAGAATTTTTTTGAAATTATTATTACTTTTTGTAAAAAAAATAATTAAAATGCATTAAAATGACAATGAAAAATTGACCACCTCACGGAAAAAAAATTATTTCAAACTAACCATTTAATTTATGCAAAAAGCAATTTAACAATGTTTTAGCTGAATAAATTTCCTAAATTTCGGTATATTTGACATTTCTCTAATATTTGTAATTTTTTTTAAAAATTGCAAAACAATATTTTCGAGTTAAATTCCTAAAAAAATTTGAATGTTAGAGAAATGTCAAATATAGGCCTACTAAAATTTAGGAACTTTATTCAGCTAAAACACTGTCAAATCGCTTTTTGCGTAAATTAAATGGTTATTTTGTAATATTTTTTTTTTGCCGTGAGATGGTAAATTTTTCTCTGTCATTTTAATGCATTAACGGGTAGGCCTATAATTTTTTTTTTTTTTAAAGTAATAATAATTTAAAAAAGTCTTTTACGGTGTACTACATCTGGTAGTTCTCTACATTGTGGTATTTTTGCTTTCTTTCTACTATGTTAGAAACTATATGGTAAGAATGGTATTAGCTGGCCAATACATTACACGCATAGCAGTTTCAACACCATACATCCACGTACAGTTGCCCAGTTTCACCAACAGAGAGTGCATAAGTCTACTACGCAACAGGCGACTAAGACACTGGAGAATAATCTTCCTAAAAAGAGTTCGGAATTCAATTTTAAAACGATGCTTAAGTCGCTCTCGCTCTCTCGTTCTAGGTTCGCCAGCGTTGTTGTTTGCCAACCGCAAGGACATTCGCCTCATTGATGCGACCAAGCCTCGCAGCAACATCACCTTCGTGGCCACTTCTCTGGAAGATGCGACGGCCCTGGACTTCTACTACGCCAACCAGACCATCTTCTGGGCCGACATCGGCCTCGAGATGATCAAGATGACGTACCTGAACAACCCGGGCATGGCGGAGATCAACGTCATCACCACCGGTCTCTCCTCGCCGGAAGGGCTGGCCTGCGACTGGCTGACCAGGAAGATCTATTGGAACGACGCCGACACCAACCGCATCGAAGTGAGCAACTTTGACGGCACGCACCGCAAGATTCTCTTCTGGGAAAAACTGGATCAGCCGCGGGCCATTGCTTTGGCACCAATGGATGGGTAAGGAAATCTGTGACTCTTTAAATGATCGGCTTGTCAGCTTTCTGTTCGTTAACCGCATGTCAAGGGCTGATTCTTGTGGGTTTTACGTCTGAGACAATTTTTTACTCGGCTTGCCATCATAAAAACTACAGTTTTTATTCATATTTATATCAGGAAAACTGCAGTTTTTATTCAGATTTACATCAGGAAAACTGCAGTTTTTGTTCAGATTTACGTCAGGAGAACTGCAGTTTTATTCAATTTATATAAGGAAAACTGCAGTTGTTATTCAGATTTATATAAGAATAATCATAAAGAAACAGCAAGAAGTTTAGTCTCTAAGAGAAAGCGCCATTGGAGGATGGGCTCAATTTTGAAGTGGGCTATCATTTAACATCTTTTGCAATTTTCCTGGGCGTAATATGGAGTCTGGGCCAAAACTCGGGATGGGCGTTTTTTAGAAGATTTACGGTAGCTGCAAATTCTCTGAAAAGAGGGTGCCCGCATTGTCCGCCAATTGGAGAATTTACTGTAGTCGTTTCAGGTTAGCCACAAATACTTCGTCTTTTCATACCGAATCCTTGACAAAAAGTTTGTTATTATCGATAATAATGAATTATTTGAAGAGGATTCGGCATACTTTTTAGCCCGAGCCTCAGGGCTCAGGGCTTATGGAACCGTCATGTCTGTCTGTCTGTCCGTCCGTCCGTCCGTCTGTCCGTCTAACGATAACTTGAGTAGCTTTGATGCGATTGACTTCAAATTTGGCGCACAAACTACTTACACTCTATCTTAGGATGAGTTCGAAGATGGCCATGATTGGAGCAGTGGGGGCTAAGTTATGGGGCAAAAGACCCGATTGGGTCATGATTTTGCTTCTAAAGATTTAACCATGAAATTTCTTGGGGATAGTGCGCCATCTACTGGCATAATTGGAACTAGCATTCTTTCTTTTTTTGAAACCATGGCAACAACAGGTTTAACCTGGCTCGGGCTTTATGAAGTTGCACACTGGAGGTTTTATGTTTTGCGTTAGCGATGCCGACATTACATGTGGTAGTTAATACAATTAACTGGTGAGTTATTAGTCAAGTTGATAATAAATACTAAAATATGGTGTTATTTTTTCTCTCTCCAGCTTGATGTTTTGGACCGATTGGGGCGAAGTGCCAAAGATCGAAAGAGCCGCCATGAATGGGAACCATTCCTCGCGCATCGTTATTGTCAAGGAGAAGTTGTCGTGGCCAAATGGCATCACCGTCGATTATCAGGCTCGAAGGTCGGTGGCTTACGTTTTTGCTCCCATTTTCACGCGAATTTACACTTATGCTATGCTATGATTGTTCAAAAGTTTCTAGTTTTACTTTTGAATTGAACTCATGCATAGTGGTAAGAGTCGACGAAAGCTGGTCGTAAATTTCCCCATCAGTTTATAGACGTAAATATAAACACCAATTCCAAAGCAGTTAACCGGAATACGGGAAATTCCGGTGTAATTCTAAAATAACTGGGGCCCGAGGAAATTAACCCTCGTCGAGGGCGCTGTCATCAATAAATTAAAGCAGAATTTCCAAATACGACTTTTTTCAACTTTCACAAACGATACTGCAATTCGAAAACGTTCCTTTTCAAATTTCACTCCCTAAATGAGTTATATAACATGTCATAGAGGATGCCGGAATCAAGAAAAAATTGTATGCAAAATTTCGAAAACATTACCGTAATTCCAGAATTTACATGAAATCCCCACTGATATCAAGAAATTCATGTATACTTCCCCGAAAATTCATTTAAAATTTCACAAAATTTGCTGTAATTCCTAAATTTATCTGAAATTTCCGCTGATATAAAGAAATTCATTTAAACATCCCCGAAATAACCTTTAAAATTCCACAAAATTTGCTGTAATTTCAAAATTTACCTGAAATTTTCGCTGATATTGAGAAATCCATTTAAACTTTCCCGAAAATTCATTTAAAATTCCACAAAATTTGCCTGAAATTTCCGCTGATATCAAGAAATTCAGGTAAACTTCCTTGAAAATTAATTTCAAATCCCTCAAAATTTACTGTAAGTCCAAATTTACCGGAAATTTCCGGTGATATCAAGAAATTCCCCGAAAACTCATTTAAAATTCCTTAAAATTTACTGAAATTCAAAGATGTACCTGTAATTTCAGTAATATCAAGAAATTCAGTTAAACTTCCCTTAAAATTCGTTTAAAATTCCTCAAAATTTACTGTAATTCAACAGTGTACCTGTAATTTCCACAGTATCAAGAAATTCAGTTGAACTTCCCTGAAAATTCATTTAAAATTCCTCAACATTTACTGTAATTCCAAAATTCACCTGACATTTTCAACTGATATCATAAAAATTCACGTAAATTTCTCCAAAAATTCATTTAAAATTCCACAAAATGTACACTCTTTCTCTAGTTTAGTGCATCAGACACTCAGTCTGCATGTAATTCCCGAACTCCATTTGAGGTTCGGGAACCACAAAATTTTCTGTAATTTCAAAATTTCAGAACAAGTTTTTCTCCATAAAAAGCCAAATTAATTTATTGTCGTAGAGGAGAAGTGGTACGGCTTGACGCGACAGGTTGTCGAAAACTCCATAATGTCGAATTTTTAAAAAAAAATTTACCCAAAATTTCTTAAAAAATCCTCTTGGGATCCGGTTGTCTAGAAATTCTCAGAAGTTCAATCGAATTCCACTAACTTAATCGTTAATTCAAAATTTACTCAAATTTTCGTAAATTATTTTCAAATTACACTGCATTGTCCAAGATTTCTAGCCGTAATCAATAAATTTGTGCAAAACTTTAAAAACTGTACCGTAATTCCAAAATTTACCGGAAATTTTCGCTGATATAAAGGAATTCGGGTAAACTTGCCCGAAAATTCATGTAAAATTCCACAAAATTTACTATAATTCCAAAAGTCCGAAAAAGTTTTTCTCTAAGGAAGCCAAATTAATTGTCTTAGAAGAGAAGTGGTACACTTGGTGCTTCAGCGTGTCTGAAACTCTATAAGGCTAAATTTAAAAAAAAACAATTTACCCAAAATTTCTTAAAAAATCCACTTTGGATGTGCTTGTCAAGAAAATCCCAGAAGTGACGGATAAATTCAGAATTATTATTAATCGTTAATTCAAATTTTACTCAAATTTCCTAAATTATTTTCAAATTACACTCCCTAGTTTCCTAGTATCAAAACTTCTCCCTTACAAAAATTATGATAATTATGATTTTTCTATGTAGCAGTCGTGATTTTGGAAACTTGAACTCAAAATTTTCAATACCATCTTGAATTTCTGTTAGAAATTGTAAATCTGAAAAATCACAATTTTTTTTTGTGCCAGGTAAATTTTCATTTCAAATCTTATATTTTTTTTTCTTGTAAATAATGTGGCTTTTTTGTGATTTTTGCTTACGGAATTGCGAAAAGCATTACGTAATTTGCTGGAATAAGATGCATCATAAAGACAGGATGCATCATAAATTATTCTTTATTCATCTCAGGTTTAAAAAAAAACCCTTTTTTCCGGTTACATTTCTATTTATTTTGTCCCTTTTCGTGATTTTTAGGATATATTGGGCAGACGGGAAACTAATGATCATCAGCAGCATCGACTATAATGGCAACAACCGCAAATTGGTTGCCGAAGCGAAGTTGGAGCACCCGTTCTCACTTACTGTGTACAAGAACGTCATCTATTGGACGGATTTCCAGACGAGGTAAATTACCAGATATTCGTCAAAATTCCTGTAATATTTTTTATAGTTTTGGGAAAGAAATTCCTATAAATTCTTACAGTTTTTGCCCATAAAATGCCAATCCGACCATGTTATTATTAGGATTACTATGCAAATTTTCCTATTATTTGGGGGAAAAAGGCGGATACCGCCTGTAGCGTAATAGACTGACGCACTCACTGTTGCTGAAACTGTGAAACTGTAACGTTGTTGAAACCGCTATGCATGTAATGTACATTTTGGCCAACTAATACCATTCTTACCATAGTTTCTTACGTACATGTAGCAGAAAGAAAGCAAAAATACCAAAATGTAGAGAACTTTTAGATATAGTACATCGTGAAAGCCTTTTTTTACATTATTATTACTTTTTTCAAAAAAAAATTGAAATGCATTAAAATGACAATAAAAATGGACCACTTCACGGAAAAATATTATTACAAAATAACCATTTAATTTTTGCAAAAAACGGTTTGTCAATGTTTTAGCTGAATAAATTTCCTAAATTTTTTTATAGTTGACATTTCTCTAACACTTGGATTTGTTTAGGAATTTAACTCGAAAATCATGTTTTGTTATTAAAAAAAAATACAAATATTAGAGAAATGTCAAATATACCAAAATGTAGGACATTTATTCAGCTAAAACATCGTCAAATCGCTTTTTTTCATAAATTAAATGGTTATTTTGGAATAATTTTTTTCCCGTGAGGTGGTTAATTTTTCATTGTCATTTTAATGCAGTAAAAATTAAAAAAAAAAAAAAAGTAATGATAATTTCGAAAAAAGGCTTTCACGATGTACTAGATCTGATAGTTATCTGTGATCCTGTGATATTCCTTAATTTTGGGGAGAATTTTAGTGTATTATTTTTTATAATTTTTTTGAAAACGGAGAAAGCTTGGAAGAAATTGTCCTGTGATATTCCATTATTTTGACAATTTTCTTGTAATATTTTGGAAAAATGGTTCCATGTGTAGAAAAAATAATATCCTATAATAGTCATATATTTTGGGACAAGTTTTTGTGTAATATTCTTATATTTCAGAAAAAATTACCCTGTGATATTCCTAAATTTTGGGGAGAATTTTCCTGTATTATTTTTATAATTTTCGGAAAACGGAGAAAGTTTGGAAGAAATTGTCCTGTACAATAGTCATATTTTGGAAAAATGATTCCATGTGTATATCCTATAATAGTCCTATATTTTAAAGAAAGTTTTTCTGTAATATTCCTATATTTAAGAAAAAAATTATCCTGTGATATTCCTAAATTTTGTGGGGAATTTTCCTGAATTGTTTCTATAATTTGGAAAAGATAATCCTTTAATAGTCCTTTATTATGAAAAAAAATTCTTTAATATTCATATATTCTGGGGGAAATTGTTCTGTAATATTCATGTTTTTGGGGAAAATTCTGTAATATTCATATGTTTTTGGGAAGATTATCCAATAATATTTATGAAAGAATGTCATATTTTGTATAAGACAGCATACATAAAGTATGAGCATAGCATTCTTTAAAAAGTTCAACTTTTTCATTTCTCTTATTTTTTTAAGGTCTATTCACATGTGCAATCAGTCGGCATGCAGCGAAAAGGTGCTGTTGTCAGGGTCAGGTCAACTGACACCAATGGGGATCCACGTGTACGAGGCTGACCGACAACCCAAACGTAAGTCTTAACTTTTCCTTAATCGGAATATATCATTTTTGCCTCATCTGTGTCCTTTGCAAATATTAATTTAGATTATTTTAAGAAAAAAGTCTTGTTGTTTATTTGGCTCAAAAATTGTGATGTTTAAAATCGCGATTTCTGGAAAATTCTGATTTTCGAAACAAGTTATGCATTTGAATTCGGGAAATTGCTATTTTAATCTAAGAAAAACTACATTTCAAATGTTGATTTTAGTGCATTTATAAACTACTTTTCGAATTTTTGTTGAATATCTTGATAATATTTAATAAATGCCGAGAATAATTTATTAAAGTCTGTGAAATCTACATTAAAGGCAAAGTCTTACCTCGTGACATGTTATTTATAAATACCACAAAATTTCGTTCAAATTCTACGGCAAAAACGAGAAATAAAATGTAGAAACAGTTTTCAAGAAATCCACGCAAAAGTTCCGAAAATTCATTTTGAATTCCATCTTGTGGCGGCATTTTTCAAAATTCATAGAATTTCATAAAATTTATTTCCAATTCTGCTCCAGAATCGAGAAATATAAATGCAATAAGAAATTCCTCTTGAATTCCATCTTTTGGCGGAATTTTAATTAAAATTTTGTTCAAATTCCGCTTCAGAAACGAGAATTAAAATGCCATAATGGGGCCATGCACAAATGATGTCACGCAAGAAATCGCTATTTTTTACACCCTCCCCCCCTCGTCACAAACGGTCACAAATTCAATAACCCCCCCCCCCCCAATACATGATGTCACATTTACTCCTACCCCCTCCCATACACTATGGTCGACTAGGGGGAAAACTGACCAGTTAAAATGAATTCAGGATTTGTTTACCTTAAAATTTGTATTTACTTTTCCCTACTTCAAATTGACCACTTTCCCCCTTCTAAAATGTCGCCACATTTATTTTTATACTTCTTCAAAGACTGTGTGAAAAACAGTACTAATATACAACCCAACACTTTTAAAATGATATAAATAATTTGTTCTAAAAGAAATGACATCATGCAATCACTTACCCCCTCCCCCCTGTCACAAATGGTCACAGTTTTTCATACCCCCTCCCTCCTTAAAGCGTGACATCATTTGTGCATGGCCCCTATATATGCACAATTAACGTGCATGGGTTATATTGTTCAGCTGTATACGATTTGCATGGTTTTTTGTATATAGTTTTTTGGAAGGCAAATATAGTATGTGAATTATATAGATAAAACGTTGTAATGTTACTTGCACTATAGCGTAAATTCGATTTAGTATACAAATTCTTTAGTTGAGAGCTATACACATACAAGATCAAGCCATGCATGAGAAGAAAAGATTCGGTTTCTTTTATACCTACACCATTTTACATCTAATTTGCATGAGATCAATTGGGTATTTAAAGGCTCATAACAAAAGCAGTCTTAGGTGAGCATAGAAAAAGGTATACCAAGTAGACGTTAATTTAATCGTATTGATTTGCATAGAAAATTAGGATAAATACAGAATGTAAAGTGCAAAGAAAAATGGGAATTAAATTCAATTAATTATTGAACTTTGAACCATTCTTTCGATTCAGCGATTCCATTCTATACATGTAGGCCTATTCGTCAGAAAAGATAGTTTATGTGTATATTTCATTTTGTTAATTCAGTAATAATAAAAGAATTATTTTCAAATTTGCTCGCAATTAACTCTATAGAATTGCATATAGAGTTGCAGTAATGCATTCAATCAATAGAAATGTAATTTATAACTTATATTTCTATTGTTTGAATGCAATTATTTTCATGAATTTTGAAAATTAATGAAGGATTTCCCTGCATGTAATTTAATAATGCTGACATACATATTGACAAATAGATATTCTTTATAGCAGTGGACTACAATTATTTGTTAATTAACATGCGAACATTTTAGTTTGTAATATTTTTTAAAGTGTCTTCTATATAGTTGTTCACTGCAATTCTTAACAGCTATAAGAAATAAAATACATGTTTACTTATGTATTTACTTATGTACTGTTACAATTAATTGCATATATATATATAGTCTTGTGAAATGCAGGGGATTATGGAATGTTCCATCACTATATATAAAGAGTCCTATAATTATTTTTGAACTATAAAGATGTGCAAAAAATGTGTTAGGCCTATATATATATATATTTAACTTTCTTTAGTTTAATTATATATATAAATATGTGGGGAAACTTTTAATACTCACTGCATGCATGTAGTGTAAGGAATTTATTGGATGACTTAAACAAATATAGTTATAAAATATACCACAGCATGAATGCAGCTATAGTATATAACCTATATATACGAGGTGTATATACATTGAGGTCCCATCGTGTCTGCATTTAATTGCTTAACTGCATGCTAATAGGTATAGTTTAGACCCTTTCCCATTAATACAATACGACATCACATATGAGATATACGTGCTGTTTTCATAAGAACCTATAGATATACTGGGTGGATTGTTGAAGTCTGGAATAGTGATTTAAGTTGGAAATAAACTTCAAAATAACATGTAATTTCAAAGTTTATTCCCAGTTTAAATCACTATTCCAGAGTTCAACAATACACCCACTGTGTTTAGTAATATTATACCTCAGATAATTTTAAAAATCTGGATCGATTTTTGTATTACAACCACATAGTTTTTATTTCAGAAATACCTTATAAATTCATTTTGGCCTTGAAAACTTCTACAATAACTCTACATCATATAGCCATTAAGAAGAAAATAAGTTAGTGTTCAGGATTGTTTGATGCTAACACAGATTTTGGCTTAATTCCATGAAAAGAAAAACTGTAATAATGTATATATAGGCACCTTTCGTGTACTAAAGCGCTCCTAGCGCTTGTAATATATATATGTGTGTGTGTGTTAATTTCGTGTACATGAAGCACTCAAAAATGCATGTTTTCAGGACCCTTAAGGCTGAATTGTTTTTCTGGTTTTTTTTTTCAAAATCCAACTTTGTTATAGTTCAGCATTCTATGCTTAAGATCGTGCAATGCAAAACCAGGGACGGATACAGGGTTTTGCTAAGGGGGGGGAGCAATCGCATATTACGGAAGGAGGCGGCCATTTTCTCTGCCTATATACTGGACAGCAAAATTTGCTGGCTAAGGGGGGGCAATTGCCCCAATTGGCCCCCCCCCCCGTATCCGCCCCTGTGCAAAACTGTAATAATTTAATGTATACGGGCAGAGCTAGGGTGAATAAATACTTTTGTATTCCTTTAAGTGAGTTTCCAAATCTGTGCACTGTGGTCCTGTTGATGGGGCTAAGCATTATATACCAACCATCATTGTATATGTAACGTCATAATGTCATGCAAACTTTACAAATCATGCACTTTTATGAGTTTCATGAGGGCATTTAAACTTTAGATAAAATTCACCCATTGAAGTGAGCATATATATAGATTTAAAGATTTGGTCAAATTTGTTATGTTAATTGTGTTTAGAAAAGTATAGTGATTACTATACAATTTTCAAGCCTGATTTTGTATTCCAATTAAAGTCATTGACCAAGAATATAGTCGAGGCAAAATAAGTTTGTGCATGCCCTGTGCCACCCCTTGCACAGGCATGCACAAACTTATTTTCCCTCGACTATATACTCATGGGTATTCTTGGTCAGTAAAATTTAGTAGACAAAAAAGGATAGAACACCATGATATGTGAATAGTAAACACTTTTCTGAACTACATTTGAAAAGTTGTGAAGATGGATGTCGTGAATATCAAAAAGCTAGCTGACAGAATTAAATGATATGGGGCTGTCTGTATATACATTTGGAAAAAATATTGCATTGCTTTTTTACTGAAGAATAAAGTTGTTCGTGATACGTGAAACTGTTTACAGCCTTTGAATATATTCCCAGAACATTTCAGAAATAATCCACTGAATAGTTAAGTTAACTAACTCTCCTAATTAAAATAAAAGCAATTTTAAAAAATGTATTGGTTAGCATGTAACCCAGGATGCGCTTCTTCCAGGGTAAAACGTTAGCTTATGCATTTTTCTCACTTATTAATTTTTTCATGTCAAATTTATTTAATGAACCATTCTGATATTTGTATAAGTAACCTATGTTTTAATGCTTCATAGAATTTTTAAAAAAATTTCTAGGAATGAATAGAATTTATTCCTTATGGCCCTTAGCAAATCAATGCTTCCTTGCACTTTTAATAACTCTCATTATGCATGGCTACATTGATGGTTTTGACATTTCTTGCGGTTAACTGCATCTGATGTTTCAAATATTTACATAAAAACTAGCCAATGGATTTTTATAAATTTGCAAAAATAAACCATCGTTGTCAACTGCATGTGTCTATTGCAGCTTTCCTAATTCCATGGAAACGTCCTGTATCCGTTATTGAGGCACCCACGGTTTTGCGTCAGTGCAAATTAACTTTATATTACTCACATATACTTTTTTACTTTTAAATAGACCTATATATATGTATAGAGTTGTTATCTAAAAAGGCTAATAATATTGCTGATCACGTGCGATTGAAATTACTTGTATTTTTTTTTTTTTTTTTTTTGCAAATTTGCTTTTATAAAGTGGAGCTGGCTTGTGAATTTGACTTCCGAATGGTTTGATTTTGAATGGTTTTACTGCCGTGTGGTTATTTCGTATACGTGACCTGCACTCTTGCAAGAGCTCTGAAAATGCCAGTGAATCAATCTCGTATCTCAAGTGTACAACAATCACGATAAAAGATAGTTTAAAAGCGTTTTTAAGATTCCCGAAGAAGAGCATGCATGCAATCCAATGAAAATACTATATACATTATTCGCTCCATGTATTTACTATATATGGATTAGATGGTATAGAGAATGTCAAGAATTGCTTCAACATGCATCCACACTGTAAAAAGTAGGTGTCTTAAAGACATGACTTTTTCTGACCCCTATTTTAAGTCACAATTTTGCGACTTTTAAGTTGCAAGATGTGACTAAAAAATTTTTTTTAGTCGCAAGAATGTGACTTAAAATAGGGGTCAGAAATAGTCTGTTTTAACGCCTTATATTCATCCTTTTTGTGTCTTATTAGACATGTCACTTTTTACATGCATGATACTTATATAATGATATACCAAATTTTATGAAAACTCGTATACAAATAGCAGGTCGTTTTTATGACTATATAACTCATTTTTTTTACTTCACACGAGCATATTTTTATGGCAAGAATGATACTGAGTTCAAAGCGTTAATGAACATGCAATGAAAATTAATGTATAAATGCAAGATTTTATGGTATTTTATATCCATATTATAAATACACTCCGTAGAATAATGAATTTATTCCTGCAACTCATTTGCATTGAAAATATTATTAGTATAGCTACAAAATACATTGCATGGCTATATACTTAATTATCAACCATGCATTAAACAAATTCAGCCTAATTAATGCAACAGTTTTATGATGCAAATCTGATTAACCTCGTTTAACCTATGGTTTAACTAACAAGTTAAGTTATAAGGGCAAGGGTCAGTACTTAACCCGAAGTTGTGAAGTGCACGGCAATAAAAGATACATTGGATAATTTAACAATAATGTATAGATTGTTTAATGAAAATAGGAACTTTGTGTAGAATACGACAAAATTAAAAAAAATACTGAAGTGGTGGTAGAAGGAAAGTTAAAATAAAATAGCAATAGTTCAGTTATAATTGCAGAACAACAAAACTTGGAGTAGGACTACTAATAATAAATTATAGTTAAAAAAATTATTTGATTATACATTATAGTATCGTTAATTATATTATGCATTATATCATGATTATATATACATTATAATGATATTATTGTAATATAGTGGTATATCCAAATTGGACCAGTGCCTAATATTTTAAATTTTGTTGTTAAATTTATCCTCCATGTAGCTTATATAATTTTGTAATTTTAATCAACGTTTGAAAAGTTTCCTAACTTAAGCATTAATTAATGCATACATTTAAGGTGTTTAAATGCATAATCTGAACGTCCACAATTATACGAATTTCTTTTCGAAATTAATTGTTGAGAGTATAATATGAGACTAATCGTGGCAATGTTAATATATACTAATTTGTTTGATATATACAGCGCCGTAGCTACGGATATTGGCACCCGGTGCGGCCAACGAATTCAGCGCCCCCCCCCCCCCCCCCCCCCCCCCAAAAAA
>JAQIXP010003035.1:0-13781 GCA_034700285.1 Proteroiulus fuscus
GCATTTTGGAAACGTCGTGATTTCTTCAAAATGAAAACTTTGCTGCAATTATTATTGGCACAGAAATTAATATCTAGAAATTGTGCACTGTTCAAAAATAACTTGTTTCAAAGTGAGACTGTCCCTTTAAAACAACTTCATTAAATTGACTTTCTAAAATTTAAAAACATGTAAAATTGCTTAAATTTTTGTTCCAATTCAGGAAACTAGGCTAGGGTGTGTTTATTTACATTTCAATTTGGTATGTCTTGCTTTTATTTTCAAGTTGTCTACTAAAAGGGACATATTCTTCCGTGATGGACCCACAGCGCTATCCTCAGCCACTGCCAATGGGACCACTACCTCATTAAGGGACCAAGATGAGGGATCCCGTATTGGGAACAGCAACAGTACCATGAAAGAAAAACAGAGTGGGTCGGGGGGCACGGGCGCCCCCACCAAAGAGGTAGACGGCTACGTTGGATTTGCCAATCTTCCAAATCAAGTGTATCGAAAGGCCGTCAAAAGGGGATTCGAATTCACACTTATGGTAGTAGGTAAGAATGCGTCCGTACTGAAATTTCCACAACTAAGACTATTCGTGCAGTCCATTGAATTGGGAATTATTTTAGGGGAGTCCGGATTAGGCAAATCAACGTTGATCAATTCCATGTTCCTGTCAGACATTTATTCCAACGAACATCCAGGCCCAAGTCATCGTACAAAGAAGACAGTACAAGTACGATACATGTGAATTTTTATCGGATTTTTTTGTTGTTGAAGGAACACGTTCATAATTACTGCTCGATTCTCAAATTGCAGGTAGAAACGACAAAAGCCATGTTAAAAGAAAACGGCGTAAACCTACAACTGACTGTCGTCGATACACCCGGTTTCGGAGATGCAGTGGACAACAGCAATTGGTCAGTCTCTCAGTCAGTTATTGAAAAATCTCCATACATTTTATAAATGGTCATCTAATGTTCGAGTCAATCTTTAAAGTTGGCAACCAGTCACAGATTACATCGAAAACCAGTACGAAGAGTATCTGAACGCAGAGTCCCGGGTCAACCGGAGAAGTATGCCCGATAACAGGGTTCACTGCTGCCTGTATTTTATAGCGCCTTCAGGACACGGGTAAGAAAATGCATTTTATTTTGTTTTTTGTCGACAAAAAAATATCCCCCGTACCAAAAATTTGCCTTAACTTTCATGAACTGCAGCTTAAAACCACTGGACGTAGAATTCATGAAAAGACTGCAAGACAAAGTTAACATAATTCCTGCCATTGCCAAAGCCGATACAATGACTCCCGAAGAATGCGTTCTTTTCAAGAAAACGGTGAGCGAATACTTTCCCTGCACCAAACTTAAATTGCTATGAGTGTCTAAAGTGTACTTGTACGTAAACATTTCAGATAATGAATGAAATTGCTCAGAACAAGATAAAAATCTACGAATTCCCAGACTGTGACGACGAAGAAGAAAACAAAAATCAAAAGCCACTGAAAGTGAGTCGAATAGCTTAGGCCAAAGTAACCGAATAATCCCGTTCTAAATACGTGAATGATATTTTGTAATGCTCAGGACCGAGTACCATTTGCGGTTGTGGGTAGCAACATAATGGTAGAAACAAATGGAAAGAAAGTACGGGGGAGGCGGTATCCGTGGGGTGTTGCGGAAGGTAGGAGTGGACCATTTCACCCATTTTCATAAAGCAGCTTTGCTTTTAAAAATATTTAACGAGCATAACTATTTCTGTTGTACTCTTTTAAGTTGAAAATTTGGAGCATTGCGACTTCATCGCATTGAGGAACATGTTAATAAGGTGGGCAATTATAAAACTACGTTTTCGAAAGCCAAGAAAATAACAACGATTAATGTGGGTTGTTTTTATTTCATAAACGAAGGACTCACATGCAAGACCTAAAGGATATCACGAACAGTGTCCACTACGAGAATTACCGCTGCCGCCGTTTGGCCGGTGTGGGGAATGACGGTAAACCCCTTCGAGTATCCAATAAGTGAGTTGTGCATTTCGCCATTATCTCCGTCGTGTCGTTTATTTTTGTTTTCCGTTTATACTAACCCCCTGCAACCATTAAAAATAGTGCACGTCACCCGTTATCTTTGTTCCTTTTTGGGGGGGATAAAACTATTATATTAACTTGTGATTTTTCAACGTGCATTGCTATGGCTTTGAGAATAAAAAGGGTAGGTTGTAATCATACATACCCTCTCAGTTTTTGCCCCCAAAGGATAATGAACACCTTCCTTGTCTTTTGGTAAGTGGCTTCTTTTTTTTGTACGTACACGGGGAGTCTTTTTCCCTCGTACATCCCTTCCTCTTTTGTGCCTTTTTCCTGCCTCCGCACTAACAACCTTCCCCTGCCTTATCACTCTTCCCGCTTTATGTTAATTTGTGTTTTTTTATTTTTTTTTCCAAGAAAATATTTTTCTTTATAACGAATGTCTCGTGGATTGTCATTATTTAATGTGACACGTGGCTTACGCAGAATTTTAAGATAAAAATGAATTTTTGAAAATGTTGGAAAAAAAAAGCATCTATAGAACCCAAAGTTTTGTAAAGTTAAACTTTAGTTCGAGCAAGAAAAGTCATAAAGAAGTCTTACTTCGGTTCAGGCAATAAGGCATAAATTTCAAACAGAAATCATATACTTTCATTTTTCTAAACTTAAAACTTTTTCCAAAATATCAAACTAATTGTAATTGTGTGCAGAAAAAACAAATTTATTATAAAAATATGTAATTTCAGGTGTGTTTAAAATTAAACATAAATAATTTTATGCCATTTTTAAACTCGTCAGCCACTTGTCTGTCATTAATTATAACTAATCGGTATCAAGCCCGCCCCAACCATTCTTTTGTCCCAAACCCCAAACAATGCATTGATTTTCCCAACAGGAATCCCCTGGCTCAAATGGAGGAGGAAAAACGTGACCATGACAGTAAGATGAAGAAAATGGAACAGGACATGGAGCAGGTGTTTGAGATGAAAGTCAAGGAGAAGAAGCAGAAACTCAAAGATTCAGAGGCCGATGTGAGCGTACTGCATTTTTGCTCGACATTTTTCGGCTCCGTTGATTCCCGTGTCTCTCACACTGCTGTTTGTTTCCCCTTACAGCTGCAAAGGCGACACGAACAGATGAAAAAGAATTTAGAGCAACAGCAGAAGGAGCTGGAAGAGAAACGTAAGGGATTCGAGAAAGAAAAACTTACGTGGGAAGATGTCAACAAAATCACTTTGGACGAGCTAAGGAGACGATCGCTCGAGTCAAATTCCAAGGAGTGAGTATTTTGTACATTAGTATATTTGTATATCGAAGAATGATTAGGCCGACCGATCAGATTGTTAACTGCTTAATAGTGTGCATTGTGGGAAGATAGAGCGGTAACAATGGCTGAAGTTTCTCTATTAGATGGGCTGATTGTACTATTTATTAAAGTAAAAAAGGTTGCATGGGTACTCATTGGTCTGGGTTAATAAATTCATTTTGGTATAAATAACCTTATTGAGATAGTAAGGGAACGGTGGTAAGTGGATTAAATTGCTCGGCTGGTCATGCAAAATGTGGGTGGGCAACTGTCTCGCAATAACTTATTTGGAGCTAGCTAACTGGTGAAACGAGGTTCATATTGATTTCGACGAGGTAGGAAGGAATAACGGCAAATACACTCGTATACCAATCTTTCCCTTATGGTTAAAATGTAAAATACAGCTGGGGAACTAAAAAAAATAATAAAAATAAGTTTTATGTTATAAGAATTTCTAAATTATTTACTAAAATGTTTATACCCCAAAAATTTAATGTAATATTGTAGTAAGTGTAGGTTAAATATGGCTATAACTTCAATTTTTTTTTGCCAAATTGTCCTTGAAAGTATTTTTAAGAAAAAAATTCAGAAAGTAATAAATTTTTAAAATGAGAAATGAGGATATCAATATGAGCCCCATGGAGTGCTAAAAAATCAGGCTTTTGCGCTAATTCCCCCTCGCCCATCAATAGCAGTGCCAGCAGCACTTCCTCGTCCTCACTGTCCATCGAAGTGGCTAGGAAGCCGTCCATCGTGGCCAAACTTAGAAGGTCCGATACCATCCCGAGAAGACCGTCCCAGCCGCCACCCGTGCCGGTCACGGCGTCGAATACGACGCTGGCTTCGGCCTCCCAAGACCCCCGCTGTCGTCAAATGTGATTTCCGGCATTACCCACCCTGCTTTTGACTATTGCCTCCCCCTCGGTCGTTCTCTAACTTTCCTGAATCATCTGCTGCTTTGACAGCGAATGAATAAGTGTTATCGTTTTCAAGTCGAATGCCCCCTCTCCCGCACCTATGAAATGCGTGCACTCATATATACGTATCAACACAAAAGCTTGCTGTAATGTGAATGCTTGGGATTTTTACCAATGGGATGGATTTGGTCTTTTGTAGCATGCAAACAGATAGCTAGTGGAATTTAGTATTTTCTGATATTTTTGCACTGTGATGGAACTCTATTGACCGTACTAACCCACCAGTATCCTCCTGTGGTGTCTTGCAGGCAAGTGGAAGGAAAAGAAAAGAAGAAAGAGAAGAAGAAGGGGCTCTTCTAGCTACTATATTAACCCAACTTTTAGACTTCCCCCACCCCTTCTTGTCCTATTTACCCTTTGAATACATCTCCTCATCTTTCTATTAACTAACGACTATGCTTGTCGGTGAATTTTTGCTTTTTTTAATTGTTTTTGCACAATCGACTTTCTAAAGTTTCTATAAATGGAAAACTTTTTTAATCCAATCCTACAACTTCCTTTCATTCTTTTAATTTCTTATGCTCAGGGTATGTTTTAACCGCCATTTTGTTTTCCCTGCCAACACTCCTTTCTGCAATAGTTTGTCCGAGACAAACGGTTTCGTGTTAGCACTCGTTTTATAAAAAATTTGCTGCTGTCATGGTCAGTAAATTTTTTACAGATAATGGCTTTCGGTATTAATAAACAACTAATTTTGAACTAAATGAAGGATACATTCTGGCTAGTATAGCAATGTGAATCAAACAAGAAAATAAACAAGGGCTGGTCTGCCTATTTCATAAGGCCTGCTAACATTTTAAGCTATAATGTCTTGTACTTACTATTGCCCTTGAAACCCTTCCACCCCCCCCCCCCCCCAAAAAAAAACCCGTGACTCTAACTTCTTAACAATTGCTGTTGTGAAGAGTTGAAATTTCCTCAAGTTAAAAGGAACCTGATGAGGACAAGACTGAGATTACGAGATGTCATCTGTATCCTTATGACACTGGCATGCGTAAAGCATGTCTTTTAATTATAATAATTTTTTTTATTAATTAAAATTATTGGATTTGTCATTATTTGAGTCTTGAACTTTCTTTTGAAAATGTTTTTTTTAATGTGCAACGAAAGGTGAGATTAATAAAAATAAGTCCCTCAATAATTCAATTGCATGATTCTAACATTTGTAAAAATGATGAGTTAAAATTGTGGAGTTGGTCAACGAAGCAATACTGTCATTTCTTAAATTAAGTCGTCAAAACTAGTTGACACAATTCAGAAAAATAAGATAAAAATTTATAGAAACCCTTTTGCCATCCTGTATAAATGTGCAAGCTAAACAGAATGTTAAAACCTTTGAACTGTTTACATGGACTAAAAATAATAGAGTAGAATTTTAAAGAAGTAGGAAAACCGAATGTGCTGGGATTGTTTCAGAATTCCCGAGTCCAAGATGATCATAATTACAGTAAATAAAAATTGCCAAGCTTAGAAGATAAATTTAAAAATATATGTATTATCCATGAATCAAGTGAGGCAAAATAACAGGATTTGCAACATTATTGCCTTCTAGAATGTTTCTCACGTTTTTCATGTCATTCTTTGGCATTAAATGTTACCAATGAATATGGAGAAATTAAGCATAAATTGAATGGAAATGGGCAAAATATAGCAAAATTTGTAGCAATATAGCAATCTTAAGCATATAGGAAATACAGGACATCTGTGAACCAAGAGAACCCATTGACCCTCCCCTCATTTTAAGATTTATGAGCTATGCCCTAACTTCACCCTATAAGCCCTCACATGATTTAAGGATGATTCCTTGAACCGAATTTGTGAATTCAAAGTAATTAAAAGTGGTGATTTTGAGCAGAAAGTCACTACTAATTGCTCATAATTTGTACTTCCTGTTTTCAAGCTTGATTTAAGTCCCTTTTTCTGTCGTTCAGATATGGTATTCAGGATCTCAATTATGTTTATGCCTTATTTTTCTTATGTAATTCTAAGTACTGTCAGCGAATAACAATTGCCAAGTACCAAATGGTGCATTATGTTCTTCCCTACGATACTATTCCTTGCTCAGCATATTTATGATTGTTTTTAAACTACATTTATGTTTTTTTTCTCCCCATTTTTCAAGCTGTTTTTCTCATGACCTTAATTTTGTACAAAAAAAAACGATCTATTAAAACATGATGCGTTACAACTGAAAAAATGTATCCACTTGTTTTTCGATATTTCAAATGCAAGACCACATTAGGCGTATTTTGATGATTGTCCGTGTTAGACGCTGTTACCATTTGGTTACAAGGTTTGAAGCAGAATCGTTTTTACAGTGGCTTCTGTTGTTTGTGCATGCAGGATCACAGCGCACGGTAAAAAAAGGGTTACCCACTCATGATCTACTTAAATAGGTAGAATACCACATAAGATCACAGAAAAATACAGAGGGCAGTGCATTCGCACTTTCACTGTTGTGTTATAGCCTATGATATACTTAAGAACTACTTGTGAACTGGATCATAGTGCGCATGATCCGATCACAACATTCAAATTCACCATTCAACCCGATAAAACTGCTCAAAACCAGATATTCTGCATGAAGCCTTAAGCTCATATAAATTCTACTTTGAAGGGCCATGGCAACCGGTACATTTCAAGTACTTGTAGGAAATTCTTACAAAACCAAACTCTCCCCTCATATCATCTTCTTAGGGCTTTTTGTTTCGATTTTCAAAGCAATAATTCAACATTTAAAATTTCAATATAGCAAATTGAACACATACTGAAGTTATATAGGCTACGGTACAGCATACGAGGTGTAAACCTATACTCTGAATTGTTCTAATTTACTGGGTATTTGATCGCCAAAAAATGATTAGATCAACATTACCATAATAAATAATTGTGTGCTTACCATGGCATTGCTTGTAGCCATTCCGTGTTGTTGCTAAATATTTAAGTATTGTCCACTGCAGTCTTCATCATGGCTAAAATATAAAATAAAATTAATACTTTCTACAGTGTTTCTATAATTATGTAATCAATTTCAAATAGTAAATAAGTTTAGAAAATTACATAAATTTCTATAATATTCCTAAAGCTGCATATATATATACAAATATGAATGCTTTTGGGAATACAATGTATCTGAATAAATATTTAAAAAGTAAGTAAATGCATTTCCCAATTTCTCAACCGTTCTGTCTAGTTATTTAATAAAAAATAAAATAATAAATACACAAAATGGAGTTTGCCGTAAAACAGTAAGAGAGACCCATGAGACAGCACTTTCAATCATGGGGAAAGGGGGGGGGGAGTTAGTACCCCGGCTACTCTTGCCACATTTCATCACAAAAACAAAGTCCCCCCCCCACATTTTTACTTCACAAATCTTTTTAATTTTTTGCTAAACAATTTTTTACTTGTATATCTTTAAAGATTTTGTCCCAAATCGTCACATTATAACCCAGACACCCTCCCCCTTTGGCGCGTGGCGTCACTTGCAAGTAGTGGCTGATGACGTTATTTATTGTTGCTCAATTGCAAATTTTGAAGCTAATTTTTAATAAATTACTAGACAGAACTTGGCCTTTGTAAAATCTCGGGAAATAAAAACATCCGATTTTTGGGGTTGTGTTTAATTTTCTTGCATATATTTTAGTTTTATGTCTAAGCGGTCAGTCCCATTAAACTATGAGCTCTTAAATTAATGATAAGCAACTAATAGATTAAATAAAAAGACGAAAGTAAATAAGAAACAGGGGAACATACCATAAACGTGTTATTAAAAACTTTGAATTTGGCTGGGATTCCTCTCATTCGGCGCCATCTTGCCAAAACATTCTAATCTCGAGACGTTAGCACCATCTGTTGTTATCTTCGGGAACCAAAGAGGCAAACCACTGCAATTAAAAATACTTTACATCAAAAACTAATATTTTTTTTAATACAATTTTCGGCAGTATTTTAACAACATCAAAAACTAATCAAAGTCTAAGTATAAATCAAAACTAGCAGTTTATGTAGACAAGCTTACATTAGTAAACAGATCAACGTGTCAAGTTAATTGCTAGAACGAATTGGTTTAATGCAATTCATTAAAATTTTTTGAAGTGACTACATTTATGATCCAGAACATCAGATGAAATGCATTTGCCGAAAAAAAAATGATGACATACATTAACCTTACATAATAACCAGCTCATGTTACATACGATAATTTTTTTAATTAAAAATTCATTTTGGTGCAAATTTAATAATTAATGGCCTAGTTAAATAAATAATAATTAATATAGTAACTTTCTTGAGAAAGAATCTCTGCAGAAAAAAAATATACTGTAACATAAAAATTCTACAGAATTAAAAACTTTTCTGCATAACATTTTGTGCAGAAAACATTCTGTAGAATTTAACATTTTATCTGCATGAAAATATCGTGCAGAAGTTTTTCTGCCTAATATATCATACAGAAAAAATGCTTCAAAGTTTGAAGAAAAAAATGACCAACTAGTAAATTCTGCAAAATTAAATAATTTTACTATGTATAAGTTTGCATAAACACTTTTCTGCATTTGTTGAGAAATGTGAGAATTCTTCACCAAAATTAATCATTTTTCTGATATGAATTAATTCCTCGTGAAAAAGATGCATTCGTTAGCATGGCGTGGGAGAAGAAATAAGCAAATGCATATTTTCATTGCATTTCACTATTTTGTTGAACAGGGTATCTCGTACTCTTATACACGCATATTTAAAATATGGCACAAATATTGCTAATTAAGCAAAAATGAATGATTTCCAGAGTAAACTAAATGCCAAATTTCAAGAAAAGGACCACCCCTACTCAGCAAAATGGCTTCGCCAAATTTTCCATGCTAATGCAATCAAAGATCAGATGCAGGAATGACCAATGCCTCAAAGTCCAACCCTGCCCCTCATCTGAAGTGTTGCTTTCCCTGCATGCATCCAATGCTGAAAAAGATGCTCCAATTTCCAAGCAGAAAATAACAGGCCTAAAAAATGCATCTCCAGCCATCACTTCCACCGATGTAGCAAATTCGCACAGAGGAGGAGGAAGGGGGGGGGGAAGAGAGGAAGAGAAAGGGCAAGGCCCCTTCACATCCTAATCCATTCCCCTTCCCCATTCCCCCCCTCACAACTATTCGGAATGATTATATTGCCAACCAATGCTAAACTACCCCTCCCTATTTGCTCCCGCCCCGTGCGTCCAAATGACGAGACTGGGTAGGGAATCTGGGTCGACGTGACGACACATTGACGTCAGAGTGACGTCAAAGGTGAACTGGTGTCCTAATTGAATTTTGGTGACCGAAATGAAGGGAGGAGAGAGAATGTGAATGCAGAAAGTGTGTTTGGTGAAGGAAAGTGTGTGTGCAATGTGCCTGCTGGTGCCACAATGGAATGGCTGAGTTGTTGGAGTCCATCAGCTTCGGTGTATGGAGGCCAAGCACTATTCCGCTCCAGTCCTCTTGTTCTAGGCCAGTGACGACCATCATCTTCATCATCATCATTATCATCCTCTTCTTCTTCTCTCTTTCTTCTCTGCATCCATCCTCATCATCGCTCATTAGTGCTATTAGCCAGCCCTTTTTCCATCATCAGCTATATTTGCAAACCATCGCAACTGTTGTGCATTTTTGGCCGTTTTTCCACTCTTCTACACGGCAAGTATTTCCACTATTTTCTTCCCTTCTATATTTCACTGTTTCCCCGCCCCCTGCATGCACGTGGGGGCGCGGAATGCAAAGCTTGCACGCGCGCCTTAAAATATTGAAAGGTGCATTGTCCTAACGACATTTCCGTTTCAAAAGTGGACTCTCTGCATGCACGTGCGTATCGATGGCTTAATTCAGAAGTAACAAATAAGCCAATTTGTCAAAAAATGAGATAATTGTACCATCGTGATCCTGGCAGTGTCCCCCTATAATGAACCTTAAGTTACTGAAGTGAACAGTAGCGAATATCCAACAAGGTATCAATCCTAAAAGTTACAAGTAGCGAATGGTACCATTCGTTAGTTTAACTTTTAAAAATTTCTCGAGATCTGGATTTTTATTAAAATCCAAGTGGCGAACTTGACAATTTTCGCTCATTGTTTTTGTTTGCAAACTTTTTATTCAATAGGCAAACTAATGGATGTGCACATGCGCTACATCACACTTAATTTATTTCGCTTTCCTACAAAATTAATCCAAGTCAAACTAGCGAACGTGCATTTTTAAGCCTCTTAATTATTTCTCAAATTACTTAATTAATTTACTAATTTTAATTATTTAACAAAACTTAGCACATTCCCTATAAAATATATATATTGTTCTATCTGTTCACCAAATTTCAGTCTTTTAACATTGTTTATTTCCAAATTATACCATTTTTCCATAAAAACGCTATTACAACCTATCTCAAAAGCAACTTTTGGCCATCGCTATATTTCAGCAAACCAAATGCAATATTGGAAACGTATAGTCCCATTTTGAAGGAAAATGCATCTTGAATTCTGAAAAGTATTACGTTCCTATAATATGCAAAAGCCTACGCTATAATTGCATGTGCATATAAAAAGGCTTATTGTTGCACATTATGCAACGTTAGCTAACTCTATTGGCCTAGTTCGATTGCCGAGGCCGCCTAACCTGACTTTTGGTTATACAACTATATACAGCCATCAGTATAGTTGTGCTGTGCAGTCTGCCACGACCGCATTTCCCTCGTCCCCATTGTGCCATATCCACCATTTCCCGTCATTCCCAAGGCCTGCACCGTGTGCAGTTGACCTCTTTCGGGAAGCTATTTTGTTCTTCCTGCATTTTTTATTTTATTTTTGCCAACAGCGTATACGTTGAGAAACAAGCCAGAAAGTTGGAGCAGTATTAAAATATACAGTGGAAAGATTGCATAAAGTAATGCTATCCAAAGCATTTTTGTCAATATATCGCGAATGTGGTATTTACTTTCCATGTGGGGTTTGATGTTTTAAGTGAGAAATAATGATGTTTCTCCTCGATAAATACGGCGTTCAAACAAAAATGGCTTTCGACAGCAGTCTAATAATTTGAGTACGATCAAATGTAACTATAGTTGCTTTTTTAAATTTATTTGGATAGCCATTTGTTATAACTCTTACTTGCATAGTTGCATATCTTTTAAATATAACGTATTCTGGGGTGGCGCGGATTTTCTGTTTTAGAACATTGAGCAAGCATCTGTGGAATGTATGCACGTGTTATGGTTTAGCACGTGCAAAATTGGGCAAGCATCTATTAAGTATTCACGTGCCATTCTCGTGCTCAGCTATAGATCCAAGACAGAAACAGCATCACCAAGTATCAAAAATATGCAAAACATATATTTCCAAAATTCTACCGCCATGTGTCGCCTCTTGTTATATTTGGAGTTTGCCATTTCATTTATATACGAGTTCCAAATCATGCCTACATTCCAATTTGCTTCATTAAAAAAACCTGATTCCAGAAAACCTACTGGATTTGTTATCAAGTGGAATGGGAGCATCTTCATCTTTATCTCAATAGGTGACTGTTGCAAGGTGAAGCCCTAAGATAGGGGGAACTTTTGGGACAGCCAACCGTTGCCTATATGCATTATATTATATGCCTATATGCATTTAGGCACAGCAGCATTTGAAAACATGATTGGAATGCTGCCTATAAGCGTGGTAACTTTCCACCAAATATCTTGCTTTATTGTATATGCATTGGCATTAAGAAAATGTACATAATGAAATAATATGTATATTTCGATGGCTTAAATTACAAGTAGCGAATGAGCCAATTTGTCAAAAAAAATATGAGAAAACTGAACCATTGTGATCCTGGAAGTGTCCCTAATTAACCTAAAGTTACAGAAATTAATTTAACCAATAATTGTTAAAGTTGCAGAAGTGAAGAGTAGTGAATATCCAACAAGGTATCATCCCTAAAAGTTAAGCAGTGAATGATACCATTTGTTAGTTTAACCTTTAAAAATTGTTCGTGACATGGAATCTATAACAATACAAGTAGCGAATGTGACAACATTCGCCACTTTCTTTTTCTTTTGCATTCACTTTATTCAAAAGGCAAACTAATTGTAGGTGCACATTCGCTATTTTGAACTAAATTTATTTCGCTTTCCTGCAAACTTAAAAGTTAAATTAGCGAATGTGCATTTTTAAGCCTTCATTTCTCAAATGACTTAATTAATTTACTAATATAATTATTTAACAAAAATTAGCACATTTCCTATAAAATATATTTATATTGTTTCATCTGTTCACCAAATTTCAGCCTTTTAACATTTGTTTATTTCCAAGTTATACCGTTTTTCCATAAAAAAACATCTCAAAAGCAACATTTGGCTCATTCGCTACTTGTGAATTAAGCCATCGATTTGCTATAATAGCTTTTGCCTGTAAATATTTCCACAGTATTATAGTAGTCAATATTACAAGTCCGAATTCTGACACTTGACTATCAGTGTTGACCCGTGAAATTTATTAAATTTCCCCATGACCTAGTCATGACCTATGACCTGGCCATGTTAACAAATCAGGTCACATGGGATAAACGTGATTTTTACAACTTTAATGCTTACGGGCATAAGGACGTCCTCTATGTTTTTAATATTTTCCTTTAACAAGTTTATGAAAATTCAAATAAACAAAAGTTGAACAACCTAGCTTCCGTAATAAAATTAGCTAGTAAATGTTATTAGTCAAAAACAGAAAAACAAAATGTCGGCTTCACCATGTTCCCTCCTTCTAATTAATTGGCAAAAAGTGTCAATGCCTCGCGAATAGTATACATATATATAATACAACTGAAATGTTTTCTGAGCCTAATTTTCTCCCCAATCTTAGGGACTAGCAACCCTTTCAAAAACCTAAAAGGTATCCTAGCAATGTCCACATTCAAAACAGTAAATTTTGCTTATGTTAAGTTGCCGTGCAAAAATTACTTAAGTTAGTTCTGCTCTTCCCCTATAAGCAGCAGTTGCACCGAAAATGTAGAGTTGGAAGAGAAAATGAAAAAGTCAAAAAATAGCAATAAAAAAAAACGAGGGCTGTAAAATAGGACAACATTTTAAAAGGAGAAAAAAAAGCAATAGAAAGAGAGAGAGGAAATGTTGGTGTTGAATTTGGCAAAAGATGTTATGATGATAAAGATGATAGGAATGGGAAATAAGTCTATAAAGAAGAAAAGCAAGAGGAGGGGAGAAATACCTATCTTGTCTCATTGCCAGATTAGGATGCTAACTTATACCCCATTCACATATAAGATAGCTGGTATCATGATTACAAGAAAAATTATGCTAAAGTGGACCATGAATAGTCATCCGATGCGACTTTCAATGTTAAATTCGTTTTCTTCAAACTGAAACAACTCAAGAACGGGTGAAAGTTCAACGATGGGTTTTGATTTTTTTAAAAGATTATAAAATTTATTAAAAACGGATGCATGATTATGACGTCACATGCATTCTGAATGAA
>JAQIXP010003036.1:0-13779 GCA_034700285.1 Proteroiulus fuscus
GCAGAAAATAACTAAACATATAGAATAATTATGCAGAAAATAACTAAACATAAAGAATAATTATGCAGAAAATAACTAAACATAAAGAATAATTATGCAGAAAATAACAAAACATAGAATATTAGGGCAAAAAATAACTAAAGGAACAATAATTATGCAGAAAATAACTAAACATATTGAATAATTATGCAGAAAAGAACTAAACATAAATAATAATTATGCAGAAAATAACAAAACATAAGAATATTAGGGCAACAAATTACTAAAGAAACAATAATTATGCAGAAAATAACTAAACATATAATAATTATGTAGCAAATAACTAAAGAAGGAATAATTGTGCAGAAAATAACTAAACATATAGAATAATTATGCAGAAAATAACTAAACATAGAATAATTATGTAGCAAATAACTAAAGATGGAATAATTGTGCAGAAAATAACTAAACATAGAATAATTATGCAGAAAATAACTAAACATATTGAATAATTATGCAGAAAATAACTAAACATAAATAATAATTATGCAGAAAATAACAAAACATAGAATATTAGGGCAACAAATTACTAAAGAAACAATAATTATGCAGAAAATAACTAAACATAGAATAATTATGCACAAAATAACTAAACATAGAATAATTATGCACAAAATAATTAAACATAGAATAATTGTGCAGAAAATAATTCCATAGAATGGATTGCATTATATTAACAGAAATCAGTTTAGCCCTTTTAATAGTTTAAGATTACCTCTCTCCAAATTTGTGATATAATACTTGCATGCCCGTCTTGCCAATTATTATATTTAGGCTTATTTATTATGGCTATACTTGGAATTGAGCTGTGCATCTCTTTATTCGCTAGGAATAGTGACCTAAAGGAATTAGTTTTAGATGAAAATCTTATACAAGTTTCCCTTTAAGAAAGTTTTAAATTGATTTATGTGTTCTAGCAAGATTGATACTACCAGTGTTGCCTGATATAATGGGAGCAATCATGTTTTTTAATGTTATTATTTCCATTGCAACTTCATTCTATAGCTGGAATAAAAAGGCACATCAGGTAGTATTATTGAGAATGCATTTTATTCTCGAAAGTCAAGTGTCACTAACGTGTCACTTGAAGTAGTGTAAGGTTATACTGGTACATTGAAGTAGTTGCCTTTTATGTGGGAGGAAAATCGACTTGCCATTTATTTGACATCGCAGATATCCCATTTGCCAAGTGACGTTTTTACATGTGTCGATATATAGAGTAACCAAAAATGGTATAGGCTATAAATCAATAATTCTGTCATTCACATTCTCTGTTAGTAGTAGTGGCCAATGCCCAAGAAATTGGAATATCGATACCACTTTCTGCAAATAGAAGGAGTTGATAGAAACCTTGTGTGGATTTTATATGTGTGTAGGCTTATATTGATGTCATTCAATGTAAGGATTTGCAGAAAGAAAAACCGTTTTTTTTTTTGTCAACTGGCAACATTGTTAATTGACAGTTTGTTAGAAGTCCTTTATGGAATGTTGCTCTATTCCTTTCAGAAGGATTCAAAAAGCATGGTTTTTGTTTAAGCATGCAGATTAACAATATTGTTAGTTTGCAGTATTGGAGCAAATTCACTTGATTGGGGGCTTAATACCTGGTGCAATTTTTTGCAGAAAACCTGGTATTAATGCATGGCTTCAACACGATTGCTGCTGAAGCTGTTCATGTTTCACAGACTGTCAGCAGCTTATTTGTCTGTGTAACGTTTTCTGCCGAAATTTGTCACTTAAACTTTAAAATGCAATTTTTGCAGAAACTGGTATATTAATTTTTTCGCATGAATGGTACCTAAAAGGACAATTTCTGTAGGTTTCAAAGGAGCTATTTTTATTTTTAATCAACGTTAACATTCAGTATTGGCATGTATGGGCTACTTTGAATTTTGATGGAATTAATTTCTGTGGAATATCTGTTGGCTGTATTGATTACATCAAGATTCATAGAAACAATTATTTTAACAAATTAACAACATTGTAATTGGATTCGTTAGAAGGTCTATGAAGTTACTTCCTTGCATTTCTCAGTAAAGAGGAATTCTAAGAAATCATTGTTTCTGTCTTTACCCAATACCCATTAACAACATTGTTATGATAGACTGTGCTTACACAAATATAATCTGTTTTATAACGAAGTGGTGAATCTTCATATAAGGGATTTCTAAGCCATGGTTTTTCTATTTTTTAATTATAAAAAATCAATGGTTTTTGTAAATATTAATAATGCATTTCTTTATTGTATGGATTTTTCTATGCAAACTTAATTGAAGTCTCCCAGAATCAGTGTTTTATCATTTGCTGGAAAAATCGCAATTTCTTTGCGCAAATGCCATGGCAGCAATGTAGCAGTAATTACTTCAAAAAGTCCTGTTTTCCCACTAATTGCAGCTCAAAGACGTACTTCATTCAGACGTGCTTAATGATAGGGGAATTACCAAATTTCGATAATCGATCGATACTCGATTCACACTAATTAGGCCCCCTAAGGATGCCAAACGCATGACGTTATTTCAACTAATCCTTATTTTTTTAAATCATGTCAGGCATAAACTAACTGAAATGGACTTTTAATTTAGACATGCATGCAATTCAAATCTAATTTTTTCCAAGAAAAGATTATCTGGTTTGTAGACTTATGATAGTCTTCAACTGGGATATTTCTAAGATTAAAGGAAAAATGCAAAATTAGATTGAATAAGATCTGGGAATCTTGAATTTAAAAATGAACATTTTTTTATACTTTTATTTCTCGTTTCTATTTGATTTGCATTTCTAGTCATTCCAGTGCCAGGGTTGAATAGGTCATATCTATCAATATTTTATTATCTGGTCAGATACAATCAGAATTGGCTATTTTCAGGTGCAAATGAGTATCAGCTTGACCATTGTCTCGTAGTAAATTGACTATTCCTATTCGAAATCCACTATGCAAGTATGAGTATACGGCTCGTATGTTAAGCTCTTAAGCATAAGATTATTAAAGGGAAAGTCCCACTTTAAAACAAGGGATATTTAAATTGTACACACTTACTAGATATGAATGGCTGTGACAATAATAATTGCAACAGAGTTTCCATATTTAAGAAATTACGACATTTGAAAAATACACATTAGGCGTCATTTTTCCATTTATTTCAGTAGACACGGATATTTGGTGGCGCCCTCTAGGACATGCATGTGTACGTGTTTCATGAGAGCTGATACCTTTTGTCCATTAGAGGGCGCTACATATACTGTCAGTAAAATGGTGCATATTTGGGCTTTATATTTTCATTAAAATCCATGTATTCAGGACATTTTATTTAATGATTGGTAGGCTCTATAATCAAATTGCAATTTCCATGAATTTTATTATTTTTCATGCTCTTCTTCCTACAATCCACTTCATTCAAAGTGGGACTTTCCCTTTAATACTACCCAGGGTCGAACTAAGGGTTATAGTTGCTGTAATGAGAATTTTAATGCAGGTAAATATTAAAATATTCTATGAATTTGAACTGAGTAAACTTAAAAATCAGACTTGACCAGGTATATAGGGAGTAGTTTTATCAGAATGTTTCAAATAACATACGTTTGTGCAATGAATATTTATGGAGTTTTTGCTATAATCAGCATGTCTACAAAACAATGAAATATTTCAAAATGCTAGTCTGCATTGGAAGCAATATTTGCATGGTCGGGATTCTTTTTTTTCGGCAATAGTTTGTACGTGAATTGCAAGTCAATTTTCGTATGGGTCAGCCATCTTGGTCCCCTCTTACACGGAGTGCATAGACAAACGGGTTTCAGGGTGAGAACACACAAGGTATAAACAAAAGAGCATACTGGTTCCACTCTGTAAGGGGTATCCCCTTTGCAGTCCCAATATGGTGAGCTCATCATTCTTGTGGTATTAGGATCACAAACTGTGTCCTGCTGTTGCAACTGTCTGCTCATTGCCATTCACATGTATACATATAAATTTATTCTCGTTAATGTATTCAGCATGGTGGGCTTGGTATGACCTCGTCGTCTTGACCTTCCTTTTTGCCATGGAGAAAGGCCATATTTTTACATACCAAATTGAATGTTATAACTCTTGGTCAAAGCTTGTTCTTACGTCCAGTTGGCATGTAATTTTAAATTCTAGTTGTTTGTTTATTTGTTATCTTTTTTTGGAAAATGTTGAAATGGAAGGTATTCTAACTAACAACATTGTATACTTTTATTGACATTCAGAAAAAATGTGGCAGGGAGAAGAGGGGAATTAAGGGGATAATCCCAAGTAAACGTTTGCAGTAATACTAAAATAACGAAAATCCGAATTGGATTTTCGTTATTTTAGTATTACTTCAACAAGCTGAAAATTGGTAATAACATTAGCAACTAAATTACATTAAGAATTAATAGCCAAAGTAATAATGTAACTTAAGGGAAAGTCCCACTTTTGAATAAGGTGGTTGTAGAAAGAAGAGCCTTTAAAATTAGGAATGGCTGGGAAATTGCAATTGATGAGTCTACCAATCAATAAATAAAATGTCCTGAATACATGAATTTGGCTGAAAATGCAAAGCTCAAATAGGCACCATTTTACTGACAGTATGTAGTGCCCTCTACTGGAGAAAGTGGCATCAGCTTTCATGAAGTACATAAACATGCATGTCCTAGAGGGCACCACCAACTTTAAATCTAGTCTTATTAAATCTAGTGCATTTAAGCATATAATTATTTCATGAACTAGTCATCCGTATTGTGCTTCGAAGGCGGTTCCGGCCGGGGAATGGAAGGTGGGGGGGTTGAAGAAGAGCAGGGGGCCATGCTCCCCCCAAAATCTACAAACTAGCACATCTGGAGTGGCACTCCCTTAATTTACCCCCGTTGTCTGTGGGCTGAGCTAGTGGCTTTACTCGCCCATAGATGCTTCCCCTGGCCCCCTCCCAGTACTGCCCCCTCCCCTCCTCAAATCGGTCCGCTGGATCCGGCCTTGTTTTGCTTATGGATTAGTTACTCTTACACGGTTATAGCATAACAGAATGACTGTCATGGCAAGCTGAGGGATTTCAGGGTCTAATTTCTGTTTAGCACTTTGGAATTCGTCAGTTCGCTCTTTTGTTGAACAGGGTATTACTCATATTAACCATAGCAAGTTATCTGAAATGTTTGGTTCTTGGTGCTTTGTACATCTTCAACTAAACGTATTCATGGTGTTCTGCCCCAGTGAGGAGTTAATGCCTAAAAATGGAAACTCTATTTTGTCTAGTCTAGCGGAAAGTTTATATTTTTGGATAAAACTTGACAATTTTTATGGCCATAGTTGTATACAAAATTTATTCCACTTTTGTTAGTATATATATATATTTTCTTCTGAAAATGTCAGTAAAAGATTTGGGCCATATCCCAATTGTTATTCTACTTGCATTTCACCTCCTGCTTTACATGCATACAGTCTGATCCTGTTTGAGCTGTAACCGAGGCTTAACTTATGTTTAAATTTTTTGATAGCCACATGCCATCCAATGGGAATAGTTCGATACATGCATACAGAACTAATAATCAGTACACTAACCCCGAGAGGTCAATTATTCTCGATTGAGCAAATGACATGTTGAAGGTATAAGGTAATCTCTGTATATTACTCTGCAGCACTTGACCCCCCTCCAGAAAGCCATGAAATCAATGCAGCATTATTGTCATACAAATTCATGTAAGGACATTGTAGATAAAATAGATAAAATTTATATGCTGCACTTCTGTAAAAAACCGCCTTTTAACAATAAAAAAGCCGATTATTTTGGATAACGAAATTCCAGATCCTCATAGTTATTTGCAGTTTTTTTTTTGTCTAAATCTGTCAGTTTAGATTTTTTTTCCCTGCGCATTTTACTGTAAATAAATGTAGAAAATGCAGGTTTTAAGTGCGCTGGGATACAGTACTAAAATGTAATGTATATTGCATATAGAATTGGCATTTTTGCAAACTCCATTACGTTGGTGCAATGTATATTTAATGGAGGGAAGGGAACAATACATGTTGATTGCTTGGAATCTAAATTTTAAAAGAGTGATTTTTGCAAATACAACTGAGGAATATTGTACCAAGTGCAACAGTAAGTCTGAAGCAGTATATGCAGTTTTCTTGTATTACTTCTTGCATAATCCAATAAAATTAGACATCCAAAGTGGAAATTATACGTTTTCCAGCAAATGTTGATCATATTTTGCTACATTTGACGTTGAGTAATGAAGGTTCTTGTAATGGAATATTTTAACTTTTTAGTTCTGTTATGTAGGCCTATCCCTTATATGTCTTAAATATTCACCCAAATGCATACATGAATAATAGCATTTTAATAATTATTAAATACACATTAGGTAATGAATGCATCATTTGAAAAATAAGAAATCAAACCGGGGGGATTCTTTCCCTATGCGTTATAATTGAATTATATATTTTTATAGATGGCGCCACAATTTGGCTCAATATACTTTATAAGTATATTGATCAAAATGGATGTGCATTTTTTTATTTGGAAGTATCCATGCAGTAGAACTATTTTCAAGTAATGAAAAATGCATTGGTTTTAGTAAGTTTATTGATATGGACATGTATAGTGTACAATATTCCCAATAGACAATTTTTCTCTTTTTATTTTTTAAAGGGGAAAAACGGTTTGAATCAAACCGTTTGATTAACATTTTAAACCATTCTGTGATTAACTAGATTATCCATAATTTTGTAACAAGTGATGTTTAATTTGTTTACACTTATAGCTGTAATAAAAATAATTTCATGGCAAATACATGTTAGGTGCCATTTATCCATAGATTTCTGCAGGCACTGAAAGTTGGTGGCGCCCTCTTGGACATGCATGTTTACATGTTTCATGGGAGCTGATACCTTTTATCCAGCAGAGGGCGCTACATACAGTCAGTAAAATGGCGCCCACTTGGGCTTTGCATTTTCAACCAAATACATGTATTCAGGACATTTTATTTTAATGATTGGTGGACTCAAATCAAATTGGAAGTTCCAAGAATTTAAAAAAAATTTCCATGCTCTTTTTCCTACAACCCAGGAACCCATTTTTTTCAAAGTGGGACTTTGAATAATATTGTAACTTGTCAAATGCAAAGCAAAATGAAGTCCTTGGTATTGTGATTAATTTGGAATTCTCCAGTTTCTTCTTTTGTTGAGCAAGGTGTATTACGCAGTGAAACAAAATTGCTACTGAAATATGCACAGAATTTATGCATGACCTATTGATTGTTTTCAGTCTTAACTTAAAAAGGGAGTTGTGTGTGGGCAATTTGTTAGCAAGAATTGATATTAATTTTTGAAAACTACTTTCTGAATACATGTCTTGTAAGACGCCTTCTACATGAAAAACTACAAACGAAAACCTTGTCGTTTATTTATTAAAATTTTCATTTGCATCTTGAGTTGAGACCTACTTTTGTTGATGGCAGATTTCATTCGATTAGGGTGAAAGATAACAAACCCTCTGTTATTTAGTCTTAAAAATCTAACATAACCTGCTATATGAATCAGGAAAAAGGACTAGATCCACTTTAAAAAATGGTGCTTATATGGGCGGATGTAGACAAAGAGTCCCAAAAAAACAGGCAGGTGTTACATTCTAATAATCACCGAAATCACGTTGGCGTAGGGGGTGAGTAGGCCAGGTAAGCAACCCCCTGAAGGTCCAAACAAACTGGGTCTTTTTATTATTGTTACTTCAGTCCACCCTTAAAAGCACAAGACTAATTATCGTAAAGAAACATTGCAATTCAGTCAAGGTGTGACCCCTAAGTGCACACCTGCCGGCCTTGTAAACGTAAACAATAGAGCATTCGCGTGGCATTTTTGGGGGATCCTGAGGGATGCTTATGAGGGCATTGGAGGTCCCAGTTGTATATATCCCTGGCATCTGTTTGTCTGCTTTTAACTTATTTTCGAGCTGTTCGTCAGCTATTTAACTGGCTTTTGTTTCTTTTCTCCCCCTAAATGCCCCTGAAGCATTGGCCATCATGTTCACAATGGAGTTTGAAATTACTTTTTTAAGATGGCCCACCTTTTGTTTACCTGCCCTTAGTGTTACGATTATCGTGTTTACTTAACACACTCGCTCTTAAAAGTTAAAAGGCAAGTTAAAAATTTAGCTTATCGATAGATAAATGCTTGAAACAGCTGCTTCGTACGCAAAAAAAATGCTCGAAAAATGACTTTTTTTCTTTGTTGTTAACTGTATTAACTCTTAATTAACTGCACTGATGCACCTTGTTCAGCGAAAGAGTAAAACTAGGCAATTCCAAAAAGACCAGTTGGAGAGTTGTACAATGATCTCGATTAGTTATGTCAGCACCATGTAGCCAGGTTATGTAAGGGCCATAATACAATGCAATAACTAATAATTCTAGGAGTACGTATTCCAATTTACAATATGGAAATATTAAGGAATCCATTTTGTGGTGGATTTCTGGAGTTATAGCATTGTAAATTTTTAACTTACAAACTTTATGATACTATAGTAGTCTAGTTCAAACCCTTTGTAATTACACTTATTTGTAAATTATACTGTAATCCAATGAAAATTTTTGCCCTTTATTATTTTTTTTAAGAGAAAACATATTTTATGAATATATAGCCTAACCTTTCAATGAGTTCCTAGATTGGCATTAAAGGGAAAATCCCACTTTCTAATAAGTGATATTTAAGTTGGTCATACTTACTAGATACGAATGGCTGTGTCAATAATAATTGCTGCAGAATTTCCATATTGAAGAAATCACAACGTTTGCCATTGTAAAGACACATTAGGCGCCATTTTTCCTCAGATTTCGGCAGGCAGAGACATTTGGTGGCGCCCTCTAGGACATGCTTGTCCACTTGTTTCATGGGAGCTGATGTTTTTTTATCCAGTATAGGGCGCTACATAAAATTATATACAGTCAGTAAAATGGCGCCCACTTGGTATTTGCATTTTCAACCAAATTCATGTATTAAGGACATTTTATTTAATAATTGGTAGGCTCAAATCAAATTGAAATTTCTATGAATTTTATAATTTGTCATGCTCTTCTTCCTACAACCTACTTCTTTCAAAGTGGAACTTTCCCTTTAAGTTTGTAATTACAAAGTTACAATGTTGTAACTCTGAAAAAATGCAAAACAAAATAGATTCCTTAACATTGCAAATGCTATTAGCTTTTTTCAGTTCACTCTTTTGTTGAGTATGTGTACACAACCGGGAAGTTAGGTTATACACTGCAATAACTATGCAGCATAGTATTCAACTAAACTATAACAAGAATGTGTTATTGGCTTTTTCAGTTCACACTTTTGTAGAATGACTTTTATGAAACATGCTCTAATTTGAAAACAAAATATATTTTTTAAAAATATTTGTCTATTGAGCACATATTAAATTGACATAACTTACATTGTTTACGTATTATTATTATAATTTTAAACCTTCTATAATTATTAATTTAAAAAATGCTTAGGTTGCTGCCAGTCTTCTTGCTCTCGGCTAATCTTTAATTGGATTTTTAAGATGCTATTTAATTATTATGGATCATGAATGATTCATTTCTGACAGGAAAAGCTATTAACTATAATCGAATTACTTACTACACATGAGCTCTTATCCAATTAATTTTAGGCATTTTAGCATGCAGACTAATACTAAAGAATACAAAAAATGTAAGTTTTGCTAATTTTGACCTCTTTTAGCAATTTATGAACTGGTTTAGAAGAAATGTTTACTCTTGAACATATATTTATCTGCTATGCAGAACATGGCGCATAATAAATTAATATTTTTAATATCTATAATTAATTGTTTTCTTTATGAAAATTAGCATTTTTGAAAAATTGGGAATAAACTGCTTCTGAAAAAGGCCAATGCACCAATTTAAAACATTATGTACTTGAATCTCGTTTGAACCCCTTGCTATGAAATACATAAAATGAAATTATTATTTTAATTATGCATATCTATTTATAGAACATATGCACCCAAAGTCATAATAATAATGTCCAAATGTCTGCGTTTTTATGACTTTCATTACATAATATGTATTTTTAGGCAAATAGGAGTTGGTGATAAAAAGGTTTCTAAAGAAAGTGTATAAAATTATAGGGAAAGGCACCCAGTTATACATATGCTGTCAATATGAGAGGGAAAGTTTCATTTTCCAATTAATTATCCAATAAAAACAGTGGATTAATATAAGCTCTATAACACAGTGTATAATGTGCTTCATTAATTCAACTGGGAATACCGCTGCATGCAATACTTTTTGCCTTAATTTGAATGAAGCTAATATTTATAAAAAAAAATATGATTGTGATATGTGTAATTTGCATGCATGTATGTATTTAAAATATTTTTATTTATGCATGGTTAGTTTTAAGATGCATGCACCCACTCTAGTGTCAAGGGAAATGTCAATGCAATCAGCATTTTTCTTGGAAAATATCCTTGATTAATTTCTGTAAATGCAAAATTGATTTAAAGGGACTGTCCCACTTTTAAACAAGTTGATTTTAGGAATAAGAGCATGAAAAATTAGGATAAACATGGAAATTGCAATTGGATTGGAGCCTACCGATCATTAAATAAAATGTCCTGAATACATGGATTTGGATGAAAACTGAAAGCCCAAATTACGCCATTTTACTGACACTGTGTAGCGCTCTCTACTGGATAAAAGGCACCAGCTCATTAGACAAACACGCCCTAGAGGGCACCACCAAATGACAATGCTTGCTGAAATTATGAAAAAATGAAGCCTGATATGTATTTTGCAAAAGTATAGTATATGGAGTCTTTGCTGCAAATATTATTACCACAGCCATTCATATCTAGTAACTATTTAAAAATTATTTGTTGCTAAGTGGGATTTTCCCTTTAAAGTGGTATTGTTGGGTAAATATAAAAGGTGGAATGAGAGCTTGACGTGTGACAGAAATATATTCGTTAATTTATGGACCGGCCTTCTTTATGTGTCATCACAGTAAACCTGGCTATCCTGCAGGCTGGTCCATAAAGTACAGTACCAAAAACATTGGCTGTTAGCCCACTTTCAAAATATACATCAGGGTATAAATTCAAAATTTCTTTGATAGTTTTTTATTTGGGCTATAATCAGTTCACCTAATTCTCATATCCCATCATTAACTAAAGGTACCATCCAATAATTGATTATATAGTTTACATTAATAAAAGCAATAATTCATGCATTGTATATTCATAACTGCACTGAATATTGACCTATTCCCATTTCATTAACTTGTTTTAGAAGTTTTTGTTTTAGTTTTTAACGATGTGATGATGTTTTGTACATATCGAGCTATAATGATGGCTTTAATTGTAGTATTTTCATTTTCTGTTTTTTTTTGTTTTGTGTATTATTAAAATGACCAAGGGCACTATTCCCAAATGTAAATTTCAAATGCTGTAATTATCACGATTAAATCCTGCTCTGTAATGCCAGTTAAGCCCACATTGGCCTAATTGTATGCACAGGTTAAAGCTATATTCCTCATTAATTATGGTCGAGTCAGAATGTCTTGGGACTAAACTCCAGCCAGTGTAATAAATCATGGGGAATTAATGAGCTAATATTTACTGAAGGTAGAAACATGATTCTTGAAATAGTTTTAAATATTCAGAAATGCATTAGTGGTTAGTCTATATTTAATTTTAACAATGTTTATCATCAGAACAATTAAAAGTATAATTATGAACAATGAAGCCTCATTTTCACCCCGCTTTTACTTTTAGTTCTCATGTGGGCCTATAATTTATATCACAATTAATGCATTAAAAAATGCAGAATTGCTGGGACACATTTGACTTCAGTGCTTTTTTGCAATAATGTATTGCACCATATATTGCAAAATGTATGTAGTGATACATTTTATGATTTTGAAATGAAAAATGTGTCAAATTAACTATCCTATATTGCATTTGAACAAAGTGGAAATTCGTATTTCTTAGAAAATGAATTTGAAACGAAAATGTAAGTATATTAACTAATGTATTTGGTTAAAATAAAAATGCATTTAGAAATGTATTTGAAATGCATTTATTGCTTGCTTATGTATACATGAAAAGTTAATTATATTCATATTTAATTACTTTCTGACATAACGTTTTACATTCTGTAATTTGTTTCATAACAGCATATAGCTTAGGGAATTTCTTCGTCAAAAATGCATTTAGAAATACATTTCCTACATGTCAAAGTTATAGTTATACTTTCTTTGAAATATAAATGGTCTTTTGTATGCTTTTCTTTGATTTGTTTCAATTTATCTTGTCAATGCTTACCAACAAATAATGAATTAACAGAAATTCAAAATGGCTTCTATAAAAAAATATTTCTTAGGAAATAATTTGTCAAAAAATGCACTTATATACAAGACATTTGAAATGCACCTCTCGCATGCAGTGATGTAATTATGGAGGGGGGGGAACTAATGGGCCATAGCTCCCCCCTCCTAAAAGGAAAAGTTTTGAAATAAGGCCACTGCTTGCATGCATGTATACAAGAAAATATGTATAATTTACTGACAGATAAATGATTTGTTGTGTACTTTTCTTTGAATTGTGTCAATTTATCTTTTCAGTACTTGTCTAAAAAATTAGTAGCAATAGGATATATCAAAATGAAAATGATCTTAATAGTTGATGATATCAGCTCCTTTGATAACTGTACATGCAAGTTGCTAATTTGGGCATTTTCCTTTCTGTTTGCTTATTGCAGTGTTTGAATGGCAAGGACCCTATACATGTCTTGTGTGCCGAAATTAATGAATCCTTGCAAGCACATGGATTCATCTCTCTTGGTAAGTTTTCTCATTATTAAATATTCTTACGTTTATTTTGCATGCTTACATTTGTGTGTGTACAAATGTGTAGACCTTTGCACAATGTTATATACGATCAATGAGCTTTTTTTGAGATTTAGTATACAAATTTAAGCATTATATGTGCATCTTCATTTGTCTCTCCTCATTGTGTCAATTTTGCTACGAGGAGTTGGATTCATTATCTAAAATTTGAATAGGCCTACATATGTGAAATATGAAAAGAAGAATGTATATATGCCAGCATCAGGCATGGAACTTTTGAAATGTAATTATAATAGTGTTCCTCTTGTGTTAGGGGGGAACTGAAATGACTAGAAATCCATTAGAAATTCTTCATCATTGTTTTCATCAATAATGAATCTCTTTTATCTTTGCCATCGTTAGTCTTACACCAAACTCTATTAAAAAGTTTGCATTCCTTGTGCAATTGAGAGTTCAAGACCCGTTTTATATGCCAAGATTTCGGTGAGGATTTAAATGCCTCGTTTGCTATCAAACGAAATTAGCTATTATACCTAATCCTATAATACTCCTTACATGAATTATCAACACGTGTTCTAACCTCAAGAATTAGTTATCCAATCAATATTCACATAACTTGTGAATATTTTATGCTTTTTAGTGGCGTGTGTATTAAGAATCTGGATGGGTTGAAGATGTATAGAAGCCAATTAAATCAGCAGTAAAATATTTCAAAAATACATGATAAGAATATTGGTGGTGTATTAAAGGGACAGTCTAACTTTGGAACGAGTTGGTTTTAATAAAAAGAACGTAAAAAAATTATAATTAAAATGAAAATTGCGATTGCATTTGACAATATCTATCAATAAATAAAATGATCCGAATACCTGGATTTGGTTGGCAATGCGAAG
>JAQIXP010003037.1:0-13777 GCA_034700285.1 Proteroiulus fuscus
TAATATGTACCGGTAATTAACATGGAGATTCCCATAGGAGCATGCATTTTCTAAAAGTGTGGACAGCCCCCTTAAATAAAAATTATTAAATGAAGTGAGATTTCCCCTTTAAAACAGACTCAATTTGATATAAACAAGCAAATTATTTTAATATGTGAAAAAACTCTCATGAGAGCATAAGACAAAACTGTAGGTTAGGATTTGTCTAATGGCAACTGCAAACGATGAAAATACAATGTCGCCGTCCAAAAATGGTTGAAACAGACTAGCCTACAGGTCAATTATTTGTTCTTCCAAAAACTTTATGCAGACCCTACTAAACTACCATTACTGGAAATGTAAGCTAAATTATTTTAATTAGTTCGTTCTATGGGCCTTCACAGACTCATAAACTTTATGCATAAACAATCCACAATAATTTCTATCAAAGAAATTACTTTGTTTACATACAAGGTAGCAGCTGTATCTTGCTATCACATATCCATTGCTATATTTGATAAAAAAATGTCTGTGAGATTTATTCATTAGCCATTTTTCAAAGAGTAAAGGTTAAATGTTTATTATGGGAAATTCTCAGTTAAGAATGTGTGAAATTATTTTTTCACAAACTTTACATTAATGATGTGTGGGTGAATTTAACAAAACAATTTTCCATGCTAACAATGTTTGATTTATGGACCATATCGTTGGAAATTCTAATTTAACAAACCTTTGTTGAATTGTGGTCTTAAATTTTCAAGAAAAAAATGGCAGCCATTTTCTGCTATTATGCAAATTGGCCAATTTAATTAAAAGTATAGATTTTTTTTAAAATAATTTTTTGCTACTCTTTTCTTGAGTGGGCTATGAGTCAATATAAAATCGACTTTTCGCTCTGTTTGTTTACTCGTTAAAAATCGCCAGAACTTGCTAATATTTAGTAAGACATGGGCATCCGGTTAGGCCTACAAGTTAACATTGAGCAGAGGAGCGTAAAGTTTTGGCAAAAAAAATTATATATATATATATTTCAACTCTTGAAATTTTGAAGTGCAATGCCATGTGAGGTCAATGCTTCGTGGACCTATACCTGGAAGGGATAGTGAAATGGGTATAGGAAACTTGTCCCGGGACATTTAGGGTCGAACGAGGCAACGTGGCCCACCTTGCCAAAGCCAACTTTCGTCAGGTATGAGTGGCGATCATCACCTGAATTCCAAAAATTTTAATTTGAAAGCCTAATCAATGTAGCCATCGAATGGGTATTGTTATTTTGGTTGAGGGGGGTCATTTGAAGTGATTTTGACATTTGATTATAGGTTTTTTTGGGGCTTTGAAATTTAGAAAAGTGTGTGTTAATAGTTGCTGGCTTCACTAGAAAAGCACTGAATCCTTTTGAATTAAGTTCCATTTTACGATAGATCGGAACTGGATTATAAAAACTGTCATTTTCAGCATCGGGGCACTCTGTCCAAATATCCAAAATTGGCAGATCCCACCAATTCTGACCTGACAATTGATTGACCCTGACTTGACTGTGGATCAGTGTTTGGGAAGGGAAAACCCCAGTGGGTGTTGTCATAATTGAAGGGAGGGGGGGGGGCCAACCACCACAAGATTGCTGGTCAATGGTCAAGACACTGTTCTGGAACTGACATTTCAATGGACAGAAATAGCTGATAAAATTGCTACTAAGTAGTGATAAAATAGTTTTTGTAAAAGACATACCATTGCTAGAAATAAGACTTAACAGTATTCAGTTAAAATATTCCAAATGAACTGGAACTTTAGGAAAACGTTATCAATATTCGGGTATATAAAACTAATTAAGCTAAGCAATATTTAATGGAGATAGTCAGGAAAAATTTGTAACAAATTAAATAGAAAATATGGCCAGGCAATTTTATTGCTAATCAAGTTTAGTTTCTCCTTATACCTGATAAATATTTTTTATTTAGCTTTTAATTAAAATAAAACATGTTAGTGTGTTAATATATCTAAAGGAAATTTGTATACAGAATTATAATTTATAAAATGCATGTATTTCTATGATCTTAGTTGCTTCAAGAATAAGTCGGTTTATAGCCCACAACTTTAGAGATTTATAATATAAAGAGTTTATAATTCTTTTCATGTACATTAAAGCAATGCTATCTGCATCAATATAAAAATAATGATGATAAAAATAGTTTGAAATGAATACAGTGAAGTTTCTCCAGTCTTGAATTCTCATTTAAGATAAATCATAATTGAAAAATTTGTAATATTGACTAATTTTATATTTAATACTTTTCAAATTTATTATTATTTAACACGCTGACTGTCGTATTTTCACCTTTCTACTTGGTCATTTTCAAGTGGACAATTGAAAATACAGCAGATAAGAACTGAAGGCAGGAGAGAAAATGACATTAAATAAGTTTAGGGGAGACATGTGGAAAAACTTGAAAAACTACCAATAAAAATTAAATTATTCTAACATTTCAAGTTGAAAGTAGTTAAGATTACTATTTTAAATGTGTGAAGATTAAGTAATATTTTCAGCAGACGTTTTCGTATTCTCACACCACCTGTTGAGTTTCCAGGCATTAAAGTGCTTGAAAGTGGTAAACATGCTGTAATTTCGGCCAAAAATTCTCAAAATCTCCTTTGAAATTATGACATAAGGAATATTGAAATGATCCAGATTGTGTCCTTGTATAATGAGTTATAAATAGCGGTTTATGTAGGATCTTAAAATTCCAAATACAAATTTACTTTTCTTACCTTAATCTCGAGAAACGTATGCAAGAAGAAACAGCGAAGTTTCCAATGAGAACATATTCCAAAAATTTAAATCAATTTCAGTTTTTTTTTGTGAAAAGTTTCATTCCTTCGAGAATTGCACTGATGAAAATGTTAATTCGGTCTCTTCACGTCTCTAAAACTTCCTCAAGAGTTAGTTCAACTTCCGTTGAAGCATTTTGCAAGTTTCCACATCACTCATTTTGCAAGAAGAAAAAAGCAATTCAAGAAATCCCAGTTTTTCTGCGAAATAAAATCATTAAAATACTGTAAATTTTACAAATTTTAAATTGCTTTATAAATCCTTCTGTAGCCTAAAATGTTATTAATTAAAACTGAATTTAAAAACGACTTCGCGTGCCCAAGTTTATAAAGCCATCTGGCGTCGTAAAATTTAAAGACTTTTATGTGATTTTAAATTAAGGTCCAAAACAAGTTTCTTAATTAGTAATATAATAATTACCTAAGTCTGGGGAAACAATTGGTTTGCAGCTTAATTCTGAAAAAATATTGCTGCAAAATCTTTTTCACGAGTTTTAATACAAATTTTTAAATGTTTTTAATTTAGATGTAATTTTGACCACAATCGTTAGGTATTTCTATACAAATTTCTGTCATAGCCTGTGATTTAGATTCATTAAACATAATCTGATGTATTCATGTGTGGGGAAATTATCCCGCTTTCAAATCTGACCTGGATTTGAATTCCACGAGGTCGGTGTCCTTATTTTGCGAAGAAAAAACGCCCACATTTTTTATATTCGCCAGAGCCTAAACCGTTTCTCGAATGTAATTTAGGTCCAACTGTACAACTTGTTTTCTCGAATTTTAATTTCCATATTTACATCATTATCAAAGCGACATAACCCGCTTGTCGCCCATATCGCAATTTTTATCAAAATTTTTACTCAAACGCTTTCCAAAAATCCCACATCAAATAGCCAGTTACTTACATGTTCAATACGATTTCCAAGATGTGCTTTGAATGAGAAAACCGGCTTCGCTTTTACTCTTTGGTCCCATCACTCAGTCACTACATCTTCCTTATGCAAAATTACAGTTTCTTTACCCGGTAATTGTTAACACAGTAAATCAATTCACTGACATTTTTCTCCGCAGTTTTTACATATCTCGTCACATTTTCAACGAGCAGAAATGGGTTTGAAAATATCCATTTTGTGGTATGGCAGCACGATTTTGATACCGATTGGCACGGTTGTACTAGAAGTTTAGTGTTTATCAAGTTTAAAAGTTTAAAACCCGAAGTCGTTTACTCTCCTCCTCCTCCTCTTTTTCCTCTCCTCTTGCTGTTCTATTCACTTCCATTTGTTTCTGCACAACTACTTTCATCCTCATTAGCCATGCATACCACGGCCATGACGTCATAGTTTCATTTTTTTGTTACCCTCACCTGGATCTGTATTTACCTGGTGCGTTCGAAAACACGATCCTATCATGGCCTAAAATTACCTCCTCATGAATAGCCTCGTAGGATATGGTTGGAGGTAACCATGCACTGCCATGGCAAAATTTTAGTTCTAATATGAGGCTTAATACTTGTGCCCTTTATCATTGGTTTGCTGTATTTTGGAACAAGAAGTTCTTTGGGAGGGACAGAGCAGAGTTCGTACCATGGGGAAGGTATAATTCAATTTAATTCAAATCAGCTTAGGACCTTACGATCAGCATATCAGGATTCCATTTGGTAAGGAATGAGGATGGGGAGGGGGGGGGGGTTATCCCACAATCAGGATCAGGATCTAAGTCATACAGTTGTGACTTAGGAATTGTTAAATTGAATTCCTAACAATTTTGAACTATTTTAGGAAGATTATTCCATTGTCTTATAGATTGTAAGAAAAAGGATTAATAATAAGCATCCTATTGAACAAGCTTTTTTGTCAGAAGTTTTCTTAAATTTTAGTGTAATTTTACAATTGCCTTAAATATTCTGTTTTCTGTGAGAAATTTTTTGTTTGCAGAGTTTGTGTCAATTTTTCGAATACTGAACAAGATTTTTGCCAAAAAATTGTTTTAGTGCATTTTTTTTTCATAGTACATTTTCAGTATTGAGGAAAATGTACAAGTAGTTTTATAAATTGGTTTTGAATTTGATGGACAATTTATAAATTGTAAATTCACTAGACATCTTGATTGTGATTTTTTGCGATCGAGAATCGTGGTTTCGCAGAAAAATTTACCTAGAATCTTCTCTCTTGTGTACTGAGGTACATAAGAGAGTGATGTTAGAGTAGTCCGATAGGATTTTTGAACGCTCCTTCCTATTAATTTTGGTTCTCCATTGTTACAGAGAGTTCCTGTTCATGATGTCACGGGGATGTTTAAGCCAATGGAAAAGTTGCTTTTTTAATTTGGCTGGGCCGAGTGCTTTCGTAGAAGATTCCTTTCGGACGCCTTAATGCTGGGTTAAAAAACCTACGGAAATCGGATTTTTACGCGAATATTATTTCAAGGCGTTCGACAATTGCGTGTAATTTATTGCTCGTAGCAATAGTTTTCATCCATTGTCTTCATGTAGCTTCGCCTCAAGTTTTGGTGAGTTTCAATGCTATATTTTATCTTCATTTTGATGTTGGGGAAAGTTATTTTCTACAACTGCAAGTAATAATGTAGGCCTAAACTCATTTTCCTGAAGACAAATTTTGTGTTCCAAAATGGGACTCCATGCACGTGCGTATTAAATGGAAATGGCACATGCCAGGTAGTTCCATTTTATATAGGCCTATCAACTAAAATGCTACAGAATACACAAAACGTGTGGTGTGACTGAGATCTGTAATTTAGGGATTTTTTAAATGGAAATGTGAATATAATTCTAGAATAATTACGACTTGTTAATACGAGTAGCATAACAAGCTTGTATTGCTGGAGCAATTTAAACGAAATCCCTGCTAGAGTACTGTAGCCATTGTACAATTAGTGGGTCATCCTAACTGACGTCATAGGGAGGCCATTAAATTGCGCTTGTACCACTCAATCATTGACATATCATGGTAGAAACTTTATAATACAGGGTAATATTATAATTATTACTACTTTTAAATGTGAATATATGAATTAGTGACAGCAATTTTAGAAGATACGAACTCTTACTGTCTTTTGGCTTCTTAAACGTGTAGCCAATAAGCAATCGAAAATTGAGTTGAATTTCCATTTAAATGATGCATTTTTCAGTTGAATTTATTTAGTGAAGTTCAGACTGCTTGCTCTGTGGATTATTGCTTAAAAAGGCTACCAACGTAATAGAACATCCTACGCATTTTAACATAAGTTGCTCTGTGGGAATGACATGCTACCATTTCGAGATTTTTAAAAAGTAAATTGGTGGGATATTTTTAAAATTTTAGTGCTGGAATGCAAAACTTTGGGTTTTTTTTATTCCATTTTTACTTTGCTATAATTGATCCTGAAATTTAGAAAAAAAAAATTATTTGAGAATGTACATGTAGGCCTATAGTGCGGAACACGGAGAAGAATGCCTTTGATGTATTCCAATTTCCAGAGGTTTTTTTTCTTGATAATAACTCTTTCGTGTACTATCCACTATTATTATTATTTATTACATTAGTCTTAGATTCTTCATGGAAATATGTTCATAATGGCCCACTATGAATTCCTTCATTGCATTCATTAATGCACAAAAAACAGACTAACTTTCTTCAAGGGGGAGAAATTTTTCGTTTTTTTCCAATTTGCATTGCTTTCCCTAAAAAAAAATGCGCGGTCGTTGTTCTTTTTCTTCATTTTTTATAATATTATTTCCTTCCGAGGAACTTCCTTAAGGCTAAGTTAATCGTTTTAAGAGAACATAAGTTAGCTTTTAACTCGAGATGTGTTTTGAACCAAAATTTAAAAATTCTTAAATTAAATTTGGCAAGTCTTTCTTTTTCACGCAGAGATTGCATTTTAGGATTATTGCTAATATTTTCGTGTTTTCAATTTTTTTTTCTGAAAACTAATCTTACCGTTGACCTTATGACTTGTAAAGCGGTTTTAAGCCATACATTATTATTATTTTCAAGTTTATAATAAGCAGCTGCACAATAAATGTGCTGCAGACAGGTTTAACTTTCAGACACTGTTTTGGGGCATACTGACAGGTCAAGCATTCAAAACCACTTTTTATGCCATTATTGAAAACACTTTGAATTTCATCTACATGCATGTTATCCTATTGAACTTAATTATCCGACGATATCTAAGGATATTTGTCGTCAGCATCGACATTTCATATATGAGAACTAATATAAAAAAAAAATTCTGGCTGTTTTCAACATTTCTCAATGCAAATTATATGCTTTAATTAAACTTCCTTACTATGTTAAAGGAAAAGTCCCACTTTTTATACTAGATATGAATGGCTGTGCTAATAAAAAGTGCTGCAAAGTTTCCATATTGAAGAAATCACGTTTGCCATTTTTCAGCAGACACGGCAGTTTGTTGCTCCCTCTAGGACATGTGCATGCCTACGAGTTTCATGAGAGCTGATGCCTTTTATCCAGTAGAGGGCGCTACATACTGTCAGTAAAATGGCGCCTATATTTGGGTTATGCATTTTCAACCAAATCCATGTAATCGGGACATTTTATTTTTTGATCGGTGTGCTCAAATCAAATTGCAATTTCTACGCCTTTCCTAATTTTTCATGCTCTTTCTCCTACAGTCCACACCTTTCAAAGTGGAACTTTCCCTTTACATTTTAAAATCAATGCTTTGTTCTAGTATAGGAAAACTTAGCTCGATTTGGAATGGCATTAATAATAAAATCCTAACTAGGATAAATTATCAGGAACCCTTAATCTTCTGAAGTTGCTGCCAATACTTCATTAATTATAATTTAATTGATTGTGGGAGGGGCTTGCTGTGAAGGCCTTGTTATGTCAGCCATGTCGCTCCAGAGAAAGGTACAAAATAATAATTGCAGCCATTCTAATATGTAAAACCACTAGCTGTGTTTTCCCTTAAATGAGCCATAACGTGCCAGAAAAAAAATCATCAGTGGATTTTATTTTCAATACACTCAAAATTGAATATAATTCAATCTTATAATGCTTATACACTTGGAATTACCAAGAGAAATACACATTTTAAATTCTAAATGCTGATACTTAGGGAATCTTAATTGTACCGTACCTTGATGGAATTTCAGTCGTTTTAATTCAAACTTTTGAATCATTTATCGGGCAATAGCCTTTTTATTATCGGTGCTATATGGTAATGCCCTTCCAGGAAGTTGCTTTTCATGCTTTCGACAGGGAATTTCATTAATAGAAAATGCTCATCCCATCAGTCACTTATTTATTCTAATGTGCAACGAACGGTTTGATGATTTTGAAAATCAAATCGCACGACCATCTTTAGTCAAACGATTAAAAGCAGTGATCAATGGAAACCATTTTTCATTTCATGCAATAATGCAAACAATGAGAAATTGAAAAGTTTATTATCCCCATGCACCGCGCTGATGAGGCTTTTTTTTTACACCAACTAGCCTATTTTATTGTTTATTGGAAGATTCGAGAGGGAAACTGTTCTTATTTTATTTTGTAATTGACAATAATTATGACATATTCATCTCGTTTATGCATCAACATTCTACCCAGCTAAATGTGGTGCACTTCACTTGCAGAATATCTGCAGTTTTGTGATGTGAAAGTGCAGTCAAATCGTATCTGTTATAAATCTTAAACTGCCTAAAAATTGATCTAAAATCACAGTGTTAGCAGCCAATAGAAACCCTGAAATAGCAGCTGTTTTTCTGCAGTCTTGTGTTCATTATGGGGCAGATTTACTGCACTTTTCACGTCAGAAAAACTGCAAAAAATTCTGCAATGTACTGTGAAATTGTTTTCCCTTGCTGGTCAGATTATATACGCTCATATTTCAGTTGTGAATGTTTTCTCATTCCTTCTAGGTCTGAATTTGACCAGCTTTTCTTCATTGGATGTAGGCCTAAGCAGAAGTACTTGGTTCATGTAAAATCTGTTATATTCTTGGACGATACATTGCTTGAGAATGAGCATCACCAGTGACTTTGCTTTGGAGCTACTAAATGTGTCCTACACGGGTCAGGTATGTTATTTCTTAGTAGCACCAAGTTTCATGCATGTTTCCAAAAAGATTTGGAAACAGTGCTTTACAGTTATTCAAAAATTATTCAAATAACTGGCTAGTTGAAATAGTCTTAAAATATAAAATAATTTTTGAATATTTTAGATCGAAGGTGGCTCGTATGTCCAGAAGCTTTTAGGATTAACTCCTAAAGGGTTGATCCTTAAAGATGTCTTTTTGGAAGTTCATGGGGGTGAAATAATGGCTATCCTTGGTTCAAAGGGTAAGAAAGTCTTGCTTTTTCAAAGTAATCTGTTTTTCAATGGACAGAGTCCAGTTTGGGCTATTCTAAAATAATTTTAATATTTAATAATAAAGAATTCTCTAAGTACAGTAACTGAAAACAGTGTAAATTCGAGTTCTTTATTGATGTAAATTTATTACTTTTAATTTAGTGAAGAATAAAGGTGAAAGTTTCAAAAATATTTCTCCATTAGTATGCTCATAAAAAATAAAACGATTGAGAAAAATGCATTGGGTAACATGTTAGCCAATGAATTTTTCTCATTTGTAATTTTGTTTCAGTTAAAATCTGCTTGATAAATCCCTTCTGAAAGTTGCCATAATGAATTTGTAATGCTTTAAAATATCAAGGATCACAGGTTATAAACTTACCAAAGAAAGTCCATTCCCATTACTTGTACATGAATATCAAATCATCAATGCATGCTTGGCCATTTTAATAATTTCATATAATGATAGTATCTGATTAGACCATATCCTAAATTATCCACGAAATCTGAAATGTGTGGGCAGTGTGTAGTAACATTCGGTCCCTTTTACATTTCATGACTGTTTGTAAAATTTTATTGATTTATGGTAATTGTTAAAATTATATTTTTGAATTGATTATTTTTGACCTGTGATGATAATCTTGTAACATTTGTTAAACCAAATAAATTCCAATTTTTGTAGGTAGTGGCAAGAGAGCCCTCTTGGATGTGATCTCACGACAAGCACAAGGGCAGATCATCCGTGGGGATATTCTCCTGAATAATGTAAAGGTTTCTGCAAAGGTCTTCCAGCAGAGTTGCGGATTCGTCTCACGAACTTCAAAGTTGATACCGGGCTTGACCGTTCGACAGACGCTGATGTACGCGGCCGAGTTGGGGATAGGGAGCAAAGTTTCCAACACGGTTAAAAGAGCCAGGGTAGGAACGAGACATGAAAAGTAACTAAAAAATTTTTGTAAAATTATCTTATCTAAAGCAAAGTGTTCTTAGGTGAAACAAGTAATGGCAGATTTGGCCTTGAATCAAGTAGCCAATAGAGATGCAAACACACTGTCCATCAGCGAATACAGAAGATTGACCATCGGTGTCCAGCTAATACGCGACCCAGGCTAGTTTCATTTCATTTCTGTTGATTTGCTTTTCAAGTACTGTGCTTTAAATATAAAAAAAGCTTTTCTCCTTACAGTGGTTTTGCTATTGGATGAGCCAACAGCTGACTTGGACCCGTTGAATACATATTTCATAATTTCCATATTGTCAAATTATGCTAAAAAATACAACCGACTAATGCTGCTGACGATGGAGAAACCAAGGTCTGATGTCTTTCCGTTTCTGGACCGAGTTACGTACCTCTGTTTGGGCGATATTGTTTATACAGGTTGGTTCTTAGTTTTTTTTAATTTTTGTCAACTTTTCCAAAATGAAATACTTTTTCCATCTGCATATACTGTCTTTTTTTAAAAACTCAAATGCATTGATTGCATTATATTGAAAATGCCCTATTTCAATAATTCTTGCTACCATACTTGTTTCCCTTTCGAATTTGGCTTCTTTTTACATTTTTCATAAAATTTGAAGATGTCTTTTCACATAATCAGTTTGTGATGTGGCTTTTGGCCGCTGCATTCTTTTAATACTGAAAAAAAATGTTACAAGCTGTCCTGTGGAATTTCTACAAGATACGAGTGTACTTTATCAATTGATTTTATTTTCATTTCCTTGTATCGGCAAGTATTTTTTGCTTTCTCACATAATGCACCTGCATGAGATCATAAGTTTATCTTTGAAGCACTTTTTTTCTCACATTATTGATCGGCGAGGCTCTTAGAGCCAGAGCCAAGCAATGCCTTCTTTAAGTCCGTATCTCATCTTGTTGTCAATATTTGATCCAACCTGCATTTCACAGAGCTTAGGTCATTAAGTAATGGTTCTTATGATAGACGGCTTGAGAAATCTAAAAAATAAGATGGGTCTTGGGTTTTCTTATATATTTTTTGATAGTTTTTTTATGTTTGAAGATTTTGATCTCAGGAAATCCAGAAATAATGAGATCTGACTTAATGCTTGATCCAGAGAAACCTTAATACGAGTTGTCATGGCAGCCAGTGCAATTCTTTGATAAAAAATATCGTAGAACTATATACAGTAAGGGAAATTCGTCATAGGAGCTAATAACTAGAAATAAATAACTATTTTTTATAAAAATCTGGTGCATACAGTGTAACTATTGCTAAGATATATGCTACATGTCTATTTTAAAGAGGACACTCACACTAATAAAAACCTTTAACCAATGGGTAGTTTTAGTGTGAAAAAAGGCATTTTCCGAAATTTCACACCTCGTTCTTCTAGTAATTTATTAGGAAAAATAAAAAATCAAAATTCACAAAATGGAGTTTTACGTGGAGCTGTAAAAACTCCAATTTTGCACTCGAACATCATTAGGCTCCACTTTTAACAAAAAAATAAGTATTGCTTAGTCAGTTTTAAATTTTTCTGCTTTTAGGAAGCACTAGGATGATGCTTGATTATTTTGCCACGATTGGTTTTCCATGTCCAGAATTGGAGAATCCTTTGATGTATTATTGTGAGTTTTCCAGCTTTTCTTCAACTATTTTATAACTCCTGCAAGCATCTTAGATTTTTAATTTCTCCGTTTATCCTACAAATTAGTGTGTTTATCAACCGTCGATAGACGATCCCGCGAAAGACTTATGGATTCCAGTAACCAAATTGCAATCTTGGTGGAAAAATTTAAAACTCAAGGTTCGGCGTTTAGAAAATTTGCTGAACCAGCTGCAGGTACATTTCAGGCTCGTTCGCGGATTAATCATTAATGAAATTTAACATTTTAGCCATTGACCTACTCTTTCATAACTAACATTCTGATGTTACTATTTTGCGATTTGATTTAGACTTGGAATTTATTGATCCAGTTCACCGCATTCCGCTTACCTATTATGGGATGCCATCAACGTGCTCCGTTTTAGGCACTCTCATAAGGCAAGTATAGAATCACGTCATTATTTATTCAGGAATGTATGTTTGGAATTTCATGTTAAATTAGCTTTTAAACTCTGTATTTTTTTTATTTTTTTTTTGCAGGCGGCCATTTCGGGTGATGGCAAATGGGCTCTGCGGTTTTAACGTCCCCGGTTTGTTAACCATTTGGTTGAAGCTCTTGCTGCTTCCCACCTTTCTCCTCTTCGTATTCCTGTTTTATTTTCGGCTAAGTGACTTCCAGCGAAGTTTTGTCTCACGAAATGGTCTTATATTTAATTGTTTTGCCGTTACATCTTTTCTGGCTGCTTGCATTACCCCCATTACGTGTGAGTATGTTATATTACCATGTTTAGAATTATCATCTTGCATAAACTAAAAATGTGTATTAGCATTTTTCTGTTGTTTCCCGCTGTGGATTTTATGGAACTTTTTATACAAGCTTGTTAAGTTAAATAATATTGTATATAATCCTGTTTTTTTAGTTGCTCCATTCCGGACGCGTTTTTTCCAAGAGACGCAGGAAGGCACGTATCGTGGTCCGCTTTTCATCCTATCCCAGATCGTTTTTAACTTCCCGCTGAGCATGATTGCTGTCATGGGTGGATCAGCCATCATTTATTGGTGAGTTTGCATACAGGGTTTTATCTGTTTCTCTAGGTGTAAAACTAATAACTTCTAACCTAATTTAGGGCAACTGGGTTAAGGCCAGAAGGTTGGCGCTGGATTATGTTTTTTGGAGTGCTGTGGTCCTGTTACTCTTTCGTCGAGCTGCAGACGATGGCACTCATGCTGATCATCAAGAGCTCATACAATGCTGTGGCAACCAGCCTCTTCATAACCATCTTATATGTGGTTGCAGCTAGTGGCACTGTCAGGTAACTATTAAGCTTAATTCTTATTTTTATTGTACACGTACAAATATTTAAGTTATATTTGAAGTTTTGGTGCACGATTAATGCTCGACCAATTTTAAGAATCCATTTACGTGAAATGCTGTGGTAGTAAGAATTTATTTAGCAAGAGCTGATTATGCTTGCTTGCTGTGCTATAGAGTAGGCCCTAACTTAATTCAGTAAATTAAAAATTTTGACAGAATAATGTAATTAACTTTGACCAGTGCATGCACTTAAAGCTGCACTGTCCTGAAGAAATTTGGTTCCAAAATGGGACTTGGTGTACATGCTTATATGCCAGCAAACCAAATTGGCACGTTATTGTAGCCCAATTTGAGAAAAAATTTCTTGAGGACAGTGCAGATTTATTTTAATGGGTCATGATTTGCCAAATTACATTCCTGCAAATTGCAACAATCTAATATGTTATCCTAATGTTAACGAAGCGAGTACAATAGACGATCCATTTGCACATGTTCATGAACTGCACGCTTGCTGTCAATGGAGCGTACTATGTTAGATTCTCATGACACCTGGTAGGAAATAGATCAACTATCCTGCCCATTGATGGCTAATGACAAGGTTAAAGGGAAAGTATCACCTTGAAACAAGTTGACTTAATAAAAAAGAGCGTTAAAAATTATAATATCCATGAAAATTGCGATTGCTTTTGACTATATCTATCAATAAATAAAATTATCTGAATACCTGGATTTGGTTGGCAATGCGAAGCCTTAATAGACGCCATGTTTA
>JAQIXP010003038.1:0-13776 GCA_034700285.1 Proteroiulus fuscus
CCCTCTTATAAGGGCGGATACCGGGGGGGTGGGAGGAACAATGGGGCAGATTTAGTAAGAAACAACTAGACAAAATCGTCTCTGTGATATTTTTCTGATCATTTTCTGCAGGTCTGTTTTATATGGGATTATTATTTGGGAAAGGTAATTAATCAACATTTTCTTTAGTTTTGCACATTAACGTTTACAGGCAAAGTTATAATTTATTGAGTCAGGTATATTTCGATGCAGCTAGCCTAATATCAACTTTTTGATACAAAATATAAAGTTAAGTCCTGTTGAATCAGCATCAAAATACCAGCAGGCAATGTTGTGAATTTTAAGGACCTGTGACAGAATTACATTATAGATCGACTGGGGACCACCTCTGGTCATCCTACATCCATGCACTTCACTTTTCCAAAGAAATGGGAAAAAAAGGTAAAGCCAGAATTGAAAGCAGTATAAATGAAAATAACCGGACCACCTATGTTGGAGTTAATCAAAGTGACCACACATCAGAACTGCATCAATGGCGCTCTCTAGAGATGCTTATTTCGCATAAACATGCAGATTTTATGTCAGCAAAGATATTCTCAAATACGAGCTCGTATAGCAGAAAAAATTATATATTCGCACGAAGGCAGTTTAACGATTTTTTTGCAAGAAAATTCAGCAGTTCGATCTCGTGATTTTAACAAGACGATTCTGACGAAACGAAAATTTAAGTTTTTTCCAAATCCAGACTTATTAAAGCTACTCTCGGATTCTGTCATTAGGTGCATAATTATATTCTTATATAAAGAATTTATTTTGACAATGTTAGTATTCATAAATTGTGACCTGGTGCAAACTCAATTTATGGACAACCCCAAGGGGTTGAAAACTAACAACCCACCCTTTTCGGTGCTGATCATAGCAACTATAAATATAGTTGAAGCAATCTAAAAAAGGGGGGGGGGGACACAAAGTCAACGTACAGTGCATGTGTTTTTACTATTGAGCCCTAATTTAGAAAAAAATAAATTGTGAAAGGAATGCACACCATTAACAGATTTTTAGCGTTTTTGACAATGCAGATGATCTTACCTGATATCTGAGTGAGGTCACGTCACACCTTTCGGAAATCCTTACATCTAACTTGTCATGTGTGTTGTCAGTCCAGTGTGGTATTTGCTGGGGAAGTTGGGGGGATTTTACCCCCACCTCTTCGTGACAACCCCCCGCCTCCTAGAGAAATTCCATTACACCCCCATTCGCTATACAACATATGATGAAACCCATCACTACTATTCCCCCCCCCCACCTCTGAATTCACAAATACCACCCTGGTGTTGTGCCGAACAAAAGTAACGCCATTTCAGCAAAACGGAAGTGGTGGTGGCCATCATTTTCCAAATGCATCGTATCACACGCCCTCTACATCAATTCACAAAGTTTGCATCTCATGCAGCCATTTTGCTTTCTGACGGGTTAGGCGGCTCCAGGGTAACCAGACAAATAGATTGCTTATAACATTTCTCTAATGCCGGATACCACTGCATCCAGACAAGTGACGTCACATTGTAATGCCGAATGTTTAAAGCAAGTTTGTGGTAAGATTTCTGTTATGCCGAAGACGCCTAATATCTGTATCTGTCAAATTTAGTTGTTAGATCTGTTCCATTCGCCTTTTTTATGCTTTGGAATTATTTATAAGCACGAGACTTGCACGTGAAAAATTGAGCAATTATCTCTGAAACATACACGTGCAAGCCTCGTGCTTATAACTGGTTCCAAAGTAATAAAAATAAATAAAAGCATGCGAATGGAACAGGCACATGGAATGACAGTGAAACGATTTGAAAAATTGGTTTCAAAATATGCGAACTATAATGCTTGAATGACAAGACATATTTACTTCAAGACTTTAATAAAAAATAGCAGTGATACCCAGACCATATCGTATTAGTTCCACTACAAAGTGTTGTGAATTATTAGTTACCGGATTCTCTGAAATAAATACACTTATTTTCTTTAAATATATTGCTGAAAAATGGAATAACTTTCTTAACTTTTTTAACGCGTTAGGCCCACTAAATAATACAGTATCAGCGATTGTCTTTCATTCCCAATTTAAAAGACAAATACCGTCAATTGTAGGTAGATTTAATCAACTTATTTGTTATCATGGACCATCAATTCAGGGCAACTGATCTATACTTAATTTGATTTCTTTCAATAGATTGTACATCTATAGTTTTCATCTAATATTACGTTTGCAAATAGGAGAATCCGAGAAGAAAAAAAGGTCATTTTTCAAGAGTTATTAGGTGTAATGGTAGTGAAAAAATGGCAATATATAATAAGAAAAAAATATGTTCCTGATAACTTAAGCAAACAAGAATTATGCTGTACTCGCAATATATCTTGACAAAAAGGATCTCCGCAAAATTTATTGACTTTTAACTGAAGCTGTGGCGATGTTGGGGGTTGAGTATAGTGGTGACGTAGTCAATGATGTCACACGACCACGTGATGGGGTTATATATGCCTTGAACAGCGGGTTAGTTCAGATATCCTGGAGCCAGTGCCCGAACCCGAACCAGGTAGGTGGTAAAAATCTTACTTTGTTTTTTTGCTAAAAACATTGTTTTTCTCGCCTGCCGTGTTTAAAAAGCGTGAAAATCAATGCATGAATTCGTTTAATCTTAAGAATTATGTGCAAGAAAAAAGGGGTAAATGCCCCCTGATTGTCTAGTACTTATATTTTTGTCAACAAAATTTACTAAACATCAAAATACTTAATAACGAAATGTTTACTTGTACCAAAAAAAACTATAAACTTATTATAAAGTCTTGTTCACACCGGGGTTTGTTTTTCTTTTTGAGGTGATTAGCCTCATGTAATATTTTTTTTGCGTAAAAAACATTTCCTTTGCTTTTTATTGTTATCGCTAAGCTATGTTCAATTTTTCCAAATAAAAAATATATAAGAAAATGTTTTTGAAGACATTAGCTGATAGGCCCCTGTTTATCAATGCGTGATAGTTAATAAATATAACCTATTTTAACCTATTTTTTATTTGTAAAAGATGATGAAGTTTGAACTAAAAGTCAGCTTAAAGTTTTGGATTAACCGTCTACTATTTCCCTATTCTCCTCATTATATATTTATATTTAGAATATTCAAAATAAAATTCAAGTAATTCAAATTATTGATAATATTCACATAATTCAAAAGTTAATAACAGTTTGTAAGGTTTTTTTGAAAAATCTATATTCATCCTAAATCATTTTGAATGACTTTTCCATCCCTTTCAACTACAGTATTTGCCCTAATCAAATTTTTCAATTGTGCAATATTTTTTTTCAAAAAAATTATAGAAAACCTAGCATTTCTCTGCAAAAAAATTATTTGCTATAGTAAAAGACTGCCGTGACTCTTCTTAAACAAATAACTTTACTTTCTACTCAAATGTTAATAGACTTTTGAAGAAAAAACAACGATTTAATATTGAACAGAATTTTCCTGACTATACTACTTCAATAATGTCATACTTTATATTTTAAAACTTTACTCAAAATAATAATTGGGCCTAATTGAAAAAGTTCAAGCTCGCAATTTCAATAATTAGCACGAATTTAAGTACAAAACGTCGCCAATGATTTAGAGTCACGTATTTTCAATTGTTTTCTAAAATTATTTTTTTACAAAAATCTTAGAAAAAATTGTACACATTTAAGATCTTGGGCAGCAAAATTCCTTCAAAATTATATACAGCTCCAGATTTAAGTCATTAAATACAAATTGCCCTAATTAGTATAATTTAAGTCTCATTCCACACTTCGAAAAAAAAGTGTGGTCATTTGAGAAGCTTAATTATAGTTTAATCACACTTTAGCTTTAATCATGTGTCATTTATAACCTTAATGAAGTCAGTGCTGTAAACTGGAAAGTACGTATTTGTTTCAGTGATATACCAATATAAGAGCATATATAAGCCTAACTGAATGAATAGAGCCAATATGCATTAAATGCAGGCAATTCAATCTACTATCCAAAATAAAATAGCAAAAGAGTACTTGAGAGCAGGAAATAAGTTTGCAACTTTTTACTAACTCTATTTGCTTATATGCTTATATAAATAATGATAAATAATGCTATTTACAAATTCAGATAGCACTCAATATGCAAACATATACGCATTAATTTAAAAAGAGGAAACCAAATTTACAATCTGAGTTTAAGCAATATTAATGAGAATTTTGAAAATGCTCAGCGATAAGCTTATTTGGGGGGAAAATGACATAAAAATACCAAAAAAGACGATGTTGTATTAAAAGTATAAAGGCGATAATACAAAGTTAAAGCCAGTACATTGGCATATCGAAATAAACAGTGAAAAATTTTACCAAAAAAGCCTGATATTCCTTATATTTTAACGTACGTTTTTATGATACAAGGAATGATAAAATGGACAAAACTCACGAATTTTTGAGAAAAAAAACTTACATAAAATCACATTACAGGATGTATTTTAATATTTATTTATGAATGTCAGTAACTAACGTTAGGTCAGCGATTACCTTTAACACCGGATCAATAAATTTAAATGGAAATAGTAGGCCTAGACTTTTCCGATATTTCCCAAAGTTTTTAAGTTCAAATCAAGTGTTAATTCGTCATTAAAAATATTCACTAACCTGATTCTCAGTTAAATAACTAAACTTTCATTCGTTGATTTGAATTAATCAATTTTGTAAACAAGGCAATGTTTTAAATCTGGTACCAACAACTATTTCATAGAACTAAAATTAATACTTTTTAATTTTTCCATTGAAAACACAATTGAATATGGCTGTTAAGAGCTTATAAATCACCTTGGCTTTGATTTCTATTTGGGAATAATCTACCTGCGATTGAAAAAGTGATTCAAATTATTTACAATTGCATTTTTTATTCATTTTATGTTTATGTTTTATATCTTTAACGATTCAAAGATTTTCTGGGAAATACCATTGTCTATCTTTTTTTCGAAAATTTAAGCACAGGAAAAACAATGTGCTCATTAAAAAATGGCTTCTTTTTCAACCCCATAAATTTCACAAAACTGCCTATCAATCACAATCATAAAGCCAACTTTAACGGTGTAATCCTCGACTCGAAATTGCTGCTTGCCCCTTGAGGTTGGCAATCACTTATGGCAGAGCTGTAATGTGTAATTGCCTACTTTAAGGGGCAAATGCGAAGCCCATTTTGATTGGCTTCTTAAAGATATTTAGGTCTTTTAAAGGAAGAAGATACGGTCTTAATGGTGAAAAATGTTATTACTATGGTGTTACTAAAAGCTCAAGCCAAGCTGAACATTATGATTGTCTTTTTAGAAGCATTTTTTTTTTTCAAATGTAGAGATTTTGTTTTAGTAAACCCAAGTGAAAAACATTCTGCAGGAATACTTTTCTGAATCAAGGTGACGAATTTCTGCAGAAAACTAGGCCTCATCATGACTTAAATAGAAGCAGATCCCTTTTAAGCTGAAGTTTTTTAAGTGAAATTCTGCGAAAAAATCTTCACTTACAATTCTGAAATGCACTTGCTGCAGAAATGCCGGGAACATAGGGAATATCAATTTGAGAGAGTACAAGCCAAAAGTTTGAAAAAAAATCACGAATTCAATTTAAATTATCATAAAAATTAGTAACGTGAGTAAACTGATAACTAACATTAGTATTTTCCTTACACTGCGTACTGCATTATATCCAATTGAAATCTTTCATAACTAAGCTATAGTTAATCTTTAGGGATAAATCCTCTTGACATTTTCAAGATTGTATTACACGGTGCAATACAGTTTTTAAAAGGATAAAATAAAAATGACTTCAAAAGAGGCCAGCAATGAATTTTAATAGAAATTTCTAAAATTGTAACATTAGATGGAGAATCAATTACATACACAAGCTCAGAAAAACTGAGTCCTGGCTAATCTAGTATCCAATTTCCCATCAAAAGAAAAAAGATGGATCCAAGTGGATAATGAATGGGAACACGATAACTTTATATGTTTATGAATAAGATACAATCGTTTCTTATTCCTGACCAGAAAATTGCGAGCACGTAATGTCTAAATTCAAGGTTCAGGTGAAGATAAATGGCAAAATTTTGATTAGGGTATACATCTGAGATGAAATCATGACCAATTGAAAGCATATCTAAAATGAAATACGAAAAAAAAATAATATTTTTTTCAATCTTTTTTCCATTCCAGCTCTATTCAATCAGCATTTGGAAGCATTTATTTCAATCTAACTTATTACAAGAACTCACATTAAACTATCCTATTTGACATAATGGCTAACGTTTGGAGGTTTTACATTTTGGCAGCGATGGTCACTTTATCAGCCTTGACCGTGTCCAGCAAAACTTTGGGTGAAAACGAGCAAGGGCATTATGCGCCAGACTTAACGGTGAGTACTCAAATTTAAGTATTACATCTCATGGGCTAAGTTATATAAAATTTCTCATCTTTTTCTTAAAATAAAATTCATAATATTAGTCTTACTTTTGATAACATAGTAAGAAAAAAATCCTATAGTTTCATGCCTTATTCTTAAATATTTGCTGTTTCAACTAACAAGTATAGAATAGGATATTTCCCCCCCCCCCAAAAAATATGAATATTACAGTAATTTTTCCCTAGGTTAGGGAAACATCAAAGGAATTTTTGCGGCATAATAAAAAAATTTTTAATAATAATTTACTTTTCTCAGAGTAAGATTTTAAAAGAATTTAAATACCCATTCAAAATTTAGTAAAATTATCAAATTAATGGATTACAATAACATAGAAAATTGTTCCTGCTCAATGATGTCTGATGCTCTCAATTATGATTCTCATTGAGCCAAACTCAATTCAAAAGTTTCAAACTAGTTTAATCCCATGCGAATCTTCACAAAGTGGAATGAAACTGCGATATAAAACTAAATCATTTAGACCGGATTCTACTACATCCGGGTCCACGGTAAACGTCCAAATGTGAAAACACTGATTGTATAAATGTTAACGCTTTTAAGTAGTGGTATTGTTTGAATTTGTCAATATAGATAGTCAATATATCAGTACATGATATGAAGTACATATTGTAATAGGTTTGCGCAACAAACAATTTTCGTTTAAGCTCTGCTAAAGTGCCTACTTTTAAAAACAATACAAAGGCTTGATTTTGTGATTTTGTGACATTAAGTCCTTTTGAAAAGTAGAACAATGACACGTAGATCAGATTAAATCTCAAATCAAGTGGAATCGGAAAATGATTCCATTTTCAATTATTACAGTAAACTCATTGAAGGCTTTATCAAATAGAAGGCGCAGTGCTTGAAAAATATTTACTTAACCGAAGCAAAATGGAGAGAATTTCGTAACGTCACATTGTGACTGATAAATATTCGCAAAATGTAATATTTGGCTAATTTATGCCTGAATTACACGCAATACTCGATCCCCTTTCAAAAGTAAAGCGCTATATATATAATGAATACCTTTCAACTACCATTAGACCCATACTAAAATGGCGGTTCATGTTATTAGTCAATTGCCCTAATACTGGGCTATACCCTGTCTCACCTTAAGCTGAACAATTTTTATGTTGTCTGCTTAATGTATCCCTATGGTAACAATTGTTCAGGTTAAGATGAGACAGAGTATATCTATTAGGAATAAATTTCAACTACCGTTTGGCCCACAACAAAATGGTCAAATTTGTTGGTTGGTGCTTTTTTGTAAAATGGGTCATTTTTGAAGTACTTTTGAAAGTTTATGTTTCCGTATGAGGGTTCGTATTGAATGTCATTCGTGTGGACTTGGGATTCACTAAATTTCCTTGTCCAAAGTTTTTCCCTGAGTTTTCCAGACTATCTTAAAAATGATCTCCAAGAATCTGACATCTTAATGCATTATGCAAGTGTGCTTAAAGGGAAAGTACCACTTTGAAAGGAGTTGTTAGTAGGAAGAATTAGAACTTGAAAAATTAAGAAAGGCATTTAATTGCAATTTGATTTGAGCCCACCAATCAATCAATAAAATTTCCTTTATCATGGATTTGTATGGATGAAAATAGAAAACCCATATATATCCTATAGGCACCAAAGATCCTATATTATTCGTATATTTTGGTGAAATAATTTTACAATATAACTAAATTTTAGGATAAAATGACTATCATACAGCTTTGCAATATTATTGGGGGAAAAAAGCAGCATGAAGGGAAACTTCCCCCTATTTTGTGACCCCCCCCCCCCGGCCCCCCTCTCAAAGCAGGTTGGATAACATGGGGCCAAAACTGGTCCTCGCCCTTGGAGCCAACCACTACCTCGGCCTTTAAAAAAAATATTAAATGGCTCATGTTATATAACTTTTTTCTTCTCTTTTTATAGCAAGTTATATATAACTTTGCTATATAACTTGTTTTGTGATACAGTGTGGACACCCTTTTATTAGAAACCACCAATAGCACCAAGTGGCATGGCTAAACCAATGACAATAAAAATTTCCCCATCACCAAACATATACTGTACATACATGACAATTTTGGGAACTCCCCTGACTTTCCCTGACTAAAATCCTTTTCTTTGACTTTCCTAGGTCAGTATTAAACCCCCAACTATATTTTAATCAGATTTTAAAGTTGGATTTATAGCTGATCAGCAAACAGAAGAAATAACAGTAATAGATTGAATGTAAAATTACCTACAATAATATTTTATAACCAAGAATTCACAAAACATGTGCCTACACAGAAATATAGGGCATAAATTCATATCAGTAAAAATCCATTATAAAAAATAGTGTACATGTTAAAAATACACTAGAATGTTCAATTAACTGATAATTAATTTTAAAAAAATAATTTTTAAAAAGCAGAAAGTTTACCTTAATCATGTCAACGGCTGCCTGCTGCGATGTCCAGTTCTCGTTGGGCCATGCATTGGTTTCCATGGGTGGTCAACAAAACAGGGTCAATTCCATGCACATTCTCCATCCCAGTGTGCTACAGCCACGCGGTCACCCATCCATAATAGATGTGTACGGTCCCCATTTTGAGACTGGGAGTCCATCTCCCTACCGTCCCCATGCGATAAGAAACGATACGGCTACAAAGGTCAAGTTCCGTTCATGGAACGATCCAGTTTGCCCCTGACCTCATGGACGTGAATGCTTTGTAGAATGGCCATACTTTTATCAAAAAGTATTAAAAATTAGACATATCTGAAATATGTAAAAAATATCAATGGCATCTCTGAAAAAAACCCATCATACTCAAGCTAACTCAATTAGGGATCATCCATAAAATTCATTGCATAAAATGTCATTTTCTTATTATCCCAACTGCCTACCCTCTCCATATCAATTTCAATTCAACTCAGTACCCTTCGATCAGCATATCAAGATGCCATTTGGTAGGGGGTTATCCCACAATCAGGAGGATACTCCTACACCATATAGTTGTGACAACATTAAGGGGGAAAATGTTCCCCTATTTTGTGAACCCCCCCCCCCTCTCTCTATCTCGAAGCAGGTTGGATAAAACGGGGCAAAAACTAGACACTTTTTTGACGTCACTATGACCTAATCCCCCTTACAACATCCTTTAGGACCCGTAGAACACAATTCATTAGAAATCCTCGCCCCCGGGGCCAACCACTAGCCAGTCCGGCCCTGTATATATTATGTATTCTTTCAATTTGTTTAATATGGAAACTTTGCTGCAATTATTATTGTCACAGCCATTCATATCTAATAAGTGTGAACAACTTAAATAATATACTTTGTTACTAAGTTTAAAGTTGGACTTTCCCTTTAATAACTAGCCTTTACTATCATAAGATTTTCCCACAAAATTTAAAATTTGACTAAGCTGAATCAAAAATAGTTTCATATTGAATATTTATACAAAATCTATTCCATGGAAAACAGCTAGAAAATTTGTATATTTCCTTGACCTAGTTTTATATTTTTCATTACAAAAATGTTGAATACGTCAAGATTTATTATTTTGAAGATAGATTGCAAGCTTTCAACCAGAAGCTTCTCTAAAATTGCTCTTTGCGTTATTTTGTTTTACTTATTTCTTTTTACAAAAATGCCAACAAAAAAATGACAATAAATAATGCCACTTCTAACAATATATTGCTTTGCTGTTTATTGGCGCACAATTTTTATCGCCAGTATAATAACTTCTCGATGGCATCTCTTATATTACAATGTCCACAGAATTGCTCCCACCATGGGGACAACAGTTATATTTTATATGTCAAAAGTTACACACTTTGTAATGGTTCTCTTTAAATACCAATGCCTAAAAAGTCAAGCATCATATATACTTGAGGCAGAAGTCAATATTGGAGTTATTTACTCATGCTCAGTGAATTCCTATCATTCCCTAGCGAACATAGCCCTAAAAATTAACTTCACACAAGAGGCTGATCTTTATTGGCTATTGACATGCCTGTATTTAAACTATCCATATATTTAAAATTTGTGATGACAAATTTTGGTGAAGCTAAGTACACCCTAACGAAAGTTTCAAAAAATTCACAAAGTCGTTTATAACATTTGAAACTTTTGGTTTTCTTTTCAAAAAATATAAGAGAAGTACTGATAGTGGCAAAATTAATTACAAGCTTCCCTAAATTGTATACGTATATGGATTTTACAACGGTTGATTTCAAGTTTGGTAATCAAGGTTCACAACTGAACTTCACCTTAATTAAAGAGAAAGTCCTATTTTGAAAGAAGTGGGTAGTAGGAGGAAGCGTATGCAAAATGAGAAAAAGCTTGAAAATTTCAATTGTATTTGAGCCAACCAATCAATTAATAAAATGTCCTGAATACAAGGATTTGATTGAATATGCAAAGCTAAAATAGGCGCGATTTTACTTACAGTATGTAGCGCCCCCTGCTGGATAAAAGGCATCAGCTCTCATGAAACACGTGCACATGCATGTCCTAGAGGGCGCCACCAAATTTCAGTGTCTGCTGAAACCTATGGAAAAATGGCGCCTAACGTGTATTTGGCAAACGTCGTAATTTCTTTAATATGGAATCTCTGCTGCAATTATTATTGCCACAGTCATTCATATCTAGTAAAAACATTACTTGTTACAAAGTAGGACTTTTCCTTTAAGACATCTCGATAAATGTTATGCATAAATGATCACATTTCAATTGACAAATTCATAAATGCACTAAAGACACTGAAATAAAATGAAGGCAAAAATGACACTTTATGGCGAAAATATAGAAATTATTTTCTAATAAATCAAGCTGTTTCAAAATAAATATTTATTAAATGCTAAGTCGATCCAATTAACATCTTCTTTATCTGCTATGCCAAAAACAGTCCACCCAGATTTTTTTTATTACAGATTACACCAAATATACCAGATTACACAAAGTACGAATCGTATAGGCCAAAATTTTCTTTATATAAAGATCAGAGGCCAATCCTTTAGTTTTTTCCCTTTTTAAACATAATGTTTAGCCTACTAAAAAAAAAGTCAAATTAGATTTACCAATTAGCTGTAATTACTCATCCTAACCTATGCGAATCATTGCATGGATTAGCTTAATTGCTCAAATGTGTCCTTTTTTCTTTAGTAGTAAATGACGGAAGTTGTAAAAACCAAGGTCCAAAACATGGCTGCAACTGTTTTTTTTTCACTATATTCCTATATTCACTATACTCCTTTAGGTCTGAAAATCCAATTTAATACTGGACCATATAAAAGCGAGTTTATTATTATTCAATTAACCAACTTAATAGAAGGCTTTTAATGCGACCGACAATAATTGTAGGCTAGGACCAAATCTTTTCAGATTTAACCTAATTTGAAAGGTGAGTTATTAGGATGCAATCATTATTAGATCTGCAGTCCAGCAGTATACTTTCTCTTTTTGCTACAAGATTCAGATCGACAAAAAAAGTAGCGGTAACCCTTAGCTATATAACTGCATGAACAAGCCTAATTGTTGTCGTAATTTATCAATTTATTGGCTCTAGTTCGATGCCCTAACGTATAAAATTCCATCTGCTAAAGTGCCTCTTGAGTAACAGCTGCCCCTTATAAAAGGCAATCTGGATAACATAATTGCTGCGAGGGGAAAACTAATAATTTTAAGCATACATTTAGATCTATAAGCTAAACTCCAAATGCCAACAAGAAATTTTCACTTTACAAAATTATAATTAATATTAGTATATAATAATGATAAGTGTAAATGGTAGTCATTTTGTAATATATTTATTAGTATATATTTTTATATTTTTGCCCGCTGAATTATATTCAAAGTATATTAGCAAAAATTCAAGACTTATAAAAAAGGCCGCTTTATTATCAAGTATAGTAGGCTATAAGTAAATTGGTATATCTTGTTCTTGTAATTGTATATGCAAACTGGATCTTTAACTGAATAATCAGAATATTATCTTCTTTAAAATGTTCAATGAATTTTATATATATAAATAACGAAAAATTGGAAATTATTCATAATGATTCATAAGAGCACAAAATATGCAAATGCATTATTAAGTAATAGTAAATAAATTAGTTACTTTTGTTTTAAATTTATTTCAAATGAGAAATATTTGTAGGATAATCAGGGTCGATTCATCCTTAAAATCTTCAATGTATGCTTTTCATATAAATAACGAAATTTTTTTTTGCAAATAATCTTGTATGGTAGTCCAATGAATATTCAATTTCAGTACACTGGCATATGGCTTATAATAAAACCAAAACACTAAATCAGGAAATACGTTGGGATTTTGCTTAAACCTATTTATGATTATTCTATACTGGTAATAAAAAATAAGCTATTAACAAAAAACGATGAAGAAGCTAAATATTATAATGCATAAAGACACCTGATGAATATTCATAACTTGTTGGATTAAGCGTATAGTTCATGATGAGACAAGTCCATTTAAAATCTTGAATCAAAGTAGTCATTACAGAAGACATAAATGTCAATTTAATGAAAATGCTTGCATCCATTTGCATGAATAGGATTAAATTAAATCCTTCCTACTTTACAATGGATAGCAAATTATCAAAATAAGAGTGCAAAATAATGCTTTCCATTAAATTGCGGCGGAAAAAAATAACTTAAGGTTGATAGCAGGTAATCAAATTTAAGCTAATCAAAAATGACTAGCAAAAAAAGTTTTTCTACAGAGTTAGTATTTAGAAGCATATACCAACTTTCTTCCTTAATTGTTTAGACTACTAATTTTATTAAATGTTTGTTTAAACTGTATCAGAGAAATTGTCAAAGGGAAAGATAACCTAAAAGCAAACTTTACCAAACGATGTAACTGAGAGAGAAAATAAAATTCCCCAAAATTTCCCAATCATGTTTGGCTTTAGTGATTTAATTATAAATTAAAACGTATATGCTATTCCATGTATTTATATTTTATTTTCCCAAAGGGTTTATTTTAGAATTAGGCCTATACACTCTTGCTGTTCAGTGACAAAAGTAGGCTTAAATTGAGAGTAATTAAACTTTTCAAATGTGACGGATATTTTTATAACCGATTTATGATTGTAAGACCAGCACATATACACAGCTGGTACTTTTTGGAAAACAAAAATAAGACATAAACAGCAATAGCAATACCGATTTCAAAAAATAAGCCTGTCAACATGCATACTCAAGTGTCTGTTACACTCGGTTTCAAATGCATTTAAACTTCCTTTTTAAACCCAAAACACAGTTTCAACCACTTTTCCAAAGCGCACAGTATATTAGTTTTTCCA
>JAQIXP010003039.1:0-13775 GCA_034700285.1 Proteroiulus fuscus
CAGTTTGAAGAAAACGAATTTAACATTGAAATCCCCATAGGCCCACGCTGTTAAAAGTGTGGACAGCCCCCTTAAGTCCCAAAAAGAATTACTTTTAGCAAACATCATTAGCGAAAAGAAATTAGATGCGTGCGGGTACATTGCATTATGGGGAATGTAAACAAACAATGAAGCTAACTTGAGAAATATTTATATAACGAATATACCCGAAGGAAGATATTCGGATTGGATGTTCCGAACACGTACTTTAGGAATAAACCCATTTACAAAGTTCCATGCAAAAAAAGAAAGCAGCACAGCCACTTGAATTGTTTAACATAAGTTTATAGAATGTTCATTGGTAGTGTTTTTCAACTTCGGTATTCCTGTCAAGAATTACAAATAAAAGCTTCGCATCTACAACCTCCGCAGTTTCTAACTGAACAAAGACTGCGGATGATTTATATCCTAGTCGTCATACTTGAAACCTTACACAAGAGATTCATTTACGAATATCAAAGAGGCAATTTAAAAAAAAAAAAAAACTAATATAGTCCAGAAGATATATTACCTTGGCTAAGGGAAGATTACATCATTTCACACAATTTGCATGTTTTAAAAGCTCATATAAAAGCGACTTCATCAATCACTTTTAACGAATCTCTATCCTTGACTCAATTAATGTTGATGTTTACGAATACAGCGTTCTCAACACTAAATGTGTAAATTTAATTCAAATCAACTCAATACTCTACGATCTGTATATCATGGTGTCAACCGGTAGGGGGTAATTTCATTTCTTTGTTATCAATAAAACCTGTACTATTCCCTAGGTGGTGCAATAGGTATAACAACACGTAGATGGTGGATTAAGTGACAAAGTGAATTTAAATAAACATTAATGCTTGATAATTTAGTTAAATCTACGAGTAGGTCACAGTGTGCTTACAGCACATCTCTTCCAATATTCTGTTATTAGCAATGTTTCTTTACATTTCAGTGTTCAGATTCAATACACGTACAAGTTTGTTTACTTGAACTTTTATCTAAAGGGAAAGTACCAGTTTGTAAAAAGTGATAATTAAGTTGTTTACACTTACTAGATATGAATGGCTATGACAATAATAATATTGCAGCAGTTTCCATATTGATGAAATTACGACTTTTTCCAAATGCACACACATAAATCGTCATTTCACTTAGATTTCATATGCATGTCTAAAGTTTTCATGAGTTGATACCTTTTATCCAATAGAGGGCGCTACATACTGTCTGTAAAATGGTGCCTATTTGGGCTTTACATTTTCATTAAAGTCCATGTATTCAGGACATTTTATTTAATTATTGGTAGGCTCAAATAAAATTGGAATTTTCATGGATTTTGTAATGTTTCATGCTTTTGTTTCTACCACCCACTTCTTTTAAATTTGGACTTTCCCTTTAAATTTAATTTTAAGTTAATAGCTAAATAATAGAACATGGTTGGGAAATTAAGGGTAATATATTTTATTTTCCCGTAGTTTTATTTTCGTTTGATTAGCTTTCCCATTAAACGTACCAGAATCTGGAAGCATAATTTTAAGAAGTTTATAGAGGAGGGGAGTACCCGCTCCTTCCCAATTATGCCAATGCCAGAATCACTATTTCACATTTCCCCAATACAAATTGCCCACCACAGAAATACACGTAACCCTTTACTTTACAGACCTTAACCCTAAACGTAGTACGGTACCCAAATGTCAGTATTCCTTCCAGTCAACAGTTAACACGTGAATTACTTTTTAAAGCAGGAATATATTTATCGGATATTTATCAGAATGTAAATAGATCGTGATTGCTTTCCTCAGGTAAATAAAAAATATAATAATAATGTAGCGAAGCTTATTTCATTCAAACTCGAGTAATTAACATGTTATTTTTGATAGAGACGCCTGATAATTTGAGAATCGTTTAATTATAATTGTACAGCTTATGAAAATCAAATACCAACAATGGTGTCAGGCAAAAAAAAGTTCAGATTCCTCAGTAATACAGCATTTCAAGCAATAATATAAATAATTGCCCGTCGCAAGTCGGCTATTTCTGTCATCACAGATTTTCCAGCATGCCATTAAAAACTAATGGTGGACTGAATAAGCAGCACATTCTCTTTAAATTTGCAAAACACAATTATAATCAGATCCAAATAAGGAGTAATGGACTAATAAGTCAATAATGCCATGGTCTTTCTTCATCGCTAGTAACTGCTCATTTCAAACGTCATCTTAGTCAGCTCATCTTTGCATAAAACTCTTACTGATAATAAAATGAAGAGTGCATTCGTGCAAAATATCACTCACCATTAATCAGTCAGCCCCCATTAACGTGGAACATTTTCGGTAATCCAAGGATGGACCAAAACTCCATCCAGAGGTAGACGATTACATGGTTCTTTTCTCAATAGCTGAAACAGATTTTAAAATTAATTAAGAAAGCTAAATTTAATCGGACAAGTTCATTTACCCAAGTAGGATTTTCCCACCTTGGATATAAGATCGACTGCTCCTTTTGGAACATAATCGGGATAGAAGATTTCGACCCTGGTGATTTTTCTATAGGTTTCATGATTTGTGGGTGCCTCGAATGGGGGTTTGCCAACCAGAAGTTCAAAACAAAGAACGCCAACGTTCCAAACATCTACTTTGTCGTCGTGCGAATGCCCTTCTATCATCTCGGCTTTAAAATAATTTTAAAATTATTCTGTAATTCTTTTAAACTTGTGCTAGTGAAAAGGTCTCATAGCCAAAATGAAACTTACGTGGAAGATAGTCGAGTGTGCCACACAGAGTGGTTCGTCTTAAAAAAGGTTTCAAAAATAAAAGGACTTAAATCACAATGCAGACCCATTGTAACTCAAAATACGCAAAAATCTTAGGCAAAGATTGTATTTGAGAAGTTAAATAGCACACATACCTGGAAGATGGGGCATGAACTGACCATCCAAAGTCAGCGATTTTGATATCTCCGTTTGCACCCAGAAGGATGTTCTCAGGTTTAATGTCACGGTGAATAACTTTCTTCGAATGGCAGTATTGCAGCGCATTCGCCAACTGATAAATGTACTGAAAATTAAAAAAAAGTCATACTTAGAAATTCAGGTCAAATAAAATAACAATTCAAGCCTTATTAATCCCATTAACAAAAAGAAAAGTACTTTTGCTGTTCGTTTCTCATCAAAGCGCTTGACTTTTTGCAACTCCTTGAACAATTCCCCAGAAGGCGCATACTCCAGAATTAAATAAACTCGCAAATCGTCGTAGAAATAGCCGTACATTCGCAGAATATTTGGATGTCTTAAATGAGACTGTATCTCGATTTCTCGTCTCAGCTGATGGTCTACATTGGCTTTCATAAGTTGAGATTTAAAAAGCACTTTTAGTGCTAGTAAAAACTTGCTGGTTTTCTCTCTGGCTAAGTATACATTGCCAAATTTCCCTTTTCCAAGCGGCCGTCCAATTTCAAAATCTTCTAAATACCATTTTCGCCTATTAAAAAAAAATAATGCACTAAATTCAAAACTTTAAAACAGAATTTTATAACTTTGGTCATACTCTACTAGTATATAGCAACTAACATCAGGAGTAATAGCACAGAGGATGTGATAAAAACTGAATTTGCCACAAGCTTGTAGTTTAGAAATAAACTGGTGATAACCTTCAAAATGAAGACCGTTACCCTTGTCCAAAGGAGAAACAAATATGGTCTACGGGTAAGGCTTCCTCATAGACAGTTTTCGCTTTATATCGCCCAAATCATGGATCTTAGGGCTCATTCATGGATTACCAAACGTGACCAAATCCCTAGAACCCCAGCTACTAATTGAACCCTTATTTAAGTCCCAGTTTCTCTTAATAACGATACAACATGTGGATAACCGGGGAGGTTAAGTTGACTTAAGTGAAGGCCATGTGGCATTTCCATCACACAACGTGATCCTCCCTGGAACATACCACTGAAGAGTTGCCATTGATGCTCACTTAGTGTTAGCTGTGGCACAATCGAGCTGGAACCATATACCATGTACGGTGTCTACAAAGACGGAGCCTATGCAGTTCCGGATGAAGAAATGCTACAGACTTTGCACTGCTGTATGACACATGTAGTTGCATGCTAACTATCGCGAGATGCCTTTGGCTTGAATTTCAAATAGTCTTAATATATCCGTCCCACCCTGTATTTACAATACAGGCCTATAAATCTATAATTACATTTCCTTTTAAAGTCATAGACAGAGAACACATACCATATATTGAAAATTAGTTATATTACCCTGAAAACACTTCGAGGCACGAATCTAGATTCGTGTCGGCCTTACATAATGTGTTCAGTATAGGTTGATGTGAATTTCCATTCATGATGTTGTTTACAAGTACATCAGCTTTACATATTTTTTCACAAATTTTTCACATATGCTTACCCTACATGGAATGCAGTAGTCTAGATTCAACTAAAGTTAAGCGTGTGCAACAGAAAATGCAAGCGCAGTTCATGAATGAACCTTTACAAATCTAGATTGGCATAAATCTAGATTCATGCTCTAGATTAGTGTATTCAGGGTATTAAACAGTCTTGATCATCCAGACTCTTATCCGTCTTATGTATAAGAAGGATTGTGTATTAAAGGGAAATAAATCATGTAGTTACTTGTATATAACAATATACTTTTTGTCCACACACGTACGTGCCTGTACACACATCCTTGCTTCTATAAAATTACCATCTATGACCCATGAACCGTTCACACAGGTTAAGAAACTGTAACAGGTGAAACTTGCACAGAAAAAGGGGTCAAGGTTATGGGGTCAAGTATTTTAAGCTCACTCATAAAACGGTAGTACACACAAGTATGACGAAATAGGAAAGGGGTTAATAAGATGTCGTTACTAAATACTTTAAATGAGCCTTTGGACCAATGTGCAATGTTCAAAATTTTGTTTATGAACAATCATCTTGTAAATATCAAAGTTCAAGATGTTTTCAGTCATGGTTTTTTTTTTCTTGGACACAAGTTTTTTTACCTTGTTTTTTGTTCTGAAGAAGCTACTTTGGCCGCTGGTGTTTGAACATTTGAAACAGCTAAAGGGACTCTTTTTGGTTCCCCAAATGATGTCGGAGCCGCCACAGGAATCATCCTTGATGGCCCAAGCATATTTTTCTAAATATACAAAAGAAGTAAATTAATACTAATCCGAAATGAAAACTACTTTGCATTGTTTCGTCCAACGACCACGTTGGGGCAGAGTTTGAGCAATCATTTCAGATTTCCTCCATTCGCAGTTTTATATCCTACTATTAGTCTATGTTACTTACATTTTCGGAGCCCAAAGAATTAGAAGCCATATCCACGAGAAGAAAAAAAAGCTAAAATACTTCACAATAAATTCTAAAACATGAATTTCCAGAAACCAACTGACTGTTTAAATTCCTTCGTTTAAAGTGAGCATCACGGAATTCTATTGGTCCAATAACCCGGGCTATTTATAAAAGGTGATTCTTCCTCACACCAAAACTCAGATATATTTGTTTTCGTATTATTTATAAATTCTTCCAATTTTTCAAACGCTGGAATATAGTTTGACTAAGCGAATCGCTTTTTAATTTGTAATAATTTTATTCAAAAGAAATGTATTTAATTTTATAAACTACAAAAATTAAAAGAAAAATTCGTATCGTATTTACTACCAACAGCGCTATGGCAGCAACATGACGAAGCGACACGTGACCACAAGGTGTCATTCGGTTACAAGGCGCGACTTTTAAATTAATTTCTTATTCAAATTTCAAGAATGGTTCTCTACTTTATAATTGAACTCTCTTTTCAAAAAGAAATATATTTGCAAATACCCGTTAGAGGTATTTGCACCCTCTGTACAGGTTGCAAATACCAGTCAAAATTTCAAATTTAAAAATTTGACTATTGTTAATTCGCAAAAAATTTAAAAATTTGAAGAACGTACGTTCGCAAAAAATTTGAAAATTTTAAAAAAGATGGGTCAATGGGTTAGGATAGTGGCTTTTGCCTGCCCCCTTCCCCCCCATCTCTTCCCAATCCTTTCAAAAACAAATATAGAAATTATTATCTCTTGACCCCAAAATTTTCGAAAAAAAAACTGAAATGATTCAATGATAGATTGGTAAAATTTAAGTAAATATGTATAAAAAGGCTTATATTGTATTGCCAAGTGATAGATAAGAATAGTTTAAGATTTTAATGAGTTTTAATAAATCTAAATGAATTGAACATATTGACCATGTAATTAGCAATACAATTTCTTTAAAAATTGACATGCATTGCTGAATTAAACAAGACAAGTGTGGCATGAAAATTGTATCAATGATTCCAATTTGCTCCCAGAAAAACTGGTATGCAAATCATGTGAAACTGAATCATAGGTTGTGAGAATATAGAATGTCATTAATGATATAGGACGAGAGGAATAGAACATAGATACATACTTTGGATTTACACAAGTAACAGTGAACACTGAACATTTACAGCAAACCTCAATCAACCATGAATAAAATTCTTAGAAAAAAAAGGAATCCTGAAATTTCTAGTGGAGTCATATTGAATTTAACTGTCACGGTCAACTAGGAAACTACCGAATGTTTCAAAACTGATCTAGAAATATCGACTATTTTATGATTAATAATGGTGTATAGATTAGAATTATGGTATAAAAAAATCTGCCAGGGACAGGTTTACTAAATCAAAGAAACCGGTAATAATTAAAAATAGAATAAGAATTGAGTAACTTTTTCTCAAGATTATAATGGCCACTTGCAAACACACAAGATCATGGAAAGTTACAAATTTAAAAATTTCCTCGAAGATTTAATTGATCGATTATAAACAGCAACGTAGTTTGCGAAAGTAGCAGAGTCATTGCTGCCTACAGATGTGAACCAAAATTGAAAAACTTATATAAAAATAAACTTAGAACAAAAATCAAAAAGTACGCTTAACTCTTAATTACAAATTCCAGAAGTTTAAATAAAATTCCATGATCATAAAAATTAAAATTTTCTCATTTAAAAAAATGTTACTCAACCACATTCGGTCGATCATAAATGCATTTCTTGAAAACCTTACATGATTCTTAACATAGTTACAGGGAGAGAAAACCCACTGCCCACTTTTTCAAAGTAAGCTTTTCATTAGATTCACCCAATTAAATTGCTGCAAAAAATCACTGCAGTTCATTGCAAATCATGATGGGGTCCTGTGAGAGACACGTCACTGCCAGAAGTAAACCACCTATGCAGTATGCTCAAGCCTTACATATTAGACAATAACGGCAGCTGATATACAAACAGTTCTTGCATTCACTTGGTGAAACACAGAAATAATCAATAGTTAAATAGTATACTAAAAAGCACAAGAAGACATACAATAAATGTACATCCTGATCAGCTTAACACTTGGATCGAAAAAAAATTCGGCATCAAAATAAAATCCTCAGTCTGCATATAATAAAATGACTAAAAAGCTACTTCGGCGAAACGTCCTGGTGGTGACATGGCTCAGGTTTCTTTTTTTTTTTTTTAACAAAATACATAACATAAAAGCAGCAGCATATAGCATGTCACCGTAAGTCACATCCAGCAGTGACGAATATCCTGGGGGAAATTTGCTGCACACGCTCAATGTGGGCACGATCACAGCCATTTTTGAATCGATTATGAAGTTCCAGCTCCAATCCTTTTCAGCCGTACTGGAAAACAAAAAAAAACGTTGAGAATTAAACTTAAAACAGAACCCAGCAAAAAAAATCCAGCAGAAAATTCAAAGTCTTCTGCAGTTTATTTGCAGTTTTAAACTGCAGAAAAACTACAGAAAAACTGCAGGACGACTGCAGAAAGAATCCATAAAAACTGCAGAAACAATCCAGAAAAACTGCAGTAAAATTACATAAATACTGTGTAAAAATTGAAAAAAAAAACGGTAGAAAAAAAACATACACGTTTTATGCATAAAAACTGCACAAATTATGTAGATTTTTGTTTCATAAACATTCAGAAACGTAACTTAAACTACAGTTATCTGCAGTTTAAGACTGCAAATAAACTGCAAAGATTTCGAATTTTCTGCAATTTCTTTTTTGCTAGGAAATGCTAGATAAACAATTTATACATACAATTGTCATTATTTTGTTGCAAATGGTGATGCACTCTTATTCTGGCATCGGGTACATCTAAGTGCAAGCCAACACGCAAGATGCTTTTATTTTCTTCTACTAGCTTGGCAATATCCATTTCTGTTTTCACGCCCAAAATTTCAGGTTTCTGCGAGAAAAGACTTGCGGTCAAAAGCATTCACTTTCAAAAAAATCAAAAAATCTACCAATTTATTCATAGAATACCTGGTTGGAAGCCCGGAATTCTTGCACAGTTTGTGTATTCAAAAGCGACTTGATCAAATCTCGTATAACTGGTGGCGAAATATAGTTCGATTCGACATTGATGACTTTAAGAGCATTATTCTCTTCCAATGCCCCGCAGAGACCCTGAACAATGATAGTGACATTGATAAACTACAAACTGAAAATCACATCTCGAAATGCAACAATTTCCAAAGAAGCACTTACCCTCGCAGCACTATCGGTCATACGAGTATTGGCCAATGATAGCTTTTCTAATTTTGTATTCCTTTTCAAACCTTCACAGAGGCGAAGGAATTTTTCGACAGATACATTCTGAAAAATATTAATTAGGAAAACAATTACTTGCAGACCGATTAACAACATCAAAATAGTGTAAAAATTAGATCACTAGGATGAAATTTACCTTAATATTATTCCAATTCAAAGCTTTCAACGAGGGGTCATTGACTTTGACTTGCTCGATACTTTTATCCACGTCAGTGTCATTATCGGGAAGAAGTGGCAGAGCTTTAGGTTGAGTCGCTTTCACAATACCTATAAATATGTTATATTCAACAGTTCTTTTTAAATAAGTCATGAGTGAACTGAAAACAGTCAGGAATTCCATATTAAATTTAGTCGTCCCTAGCGAAAATGGATGAAATTAATGCCTACGGTGGCCAATAGCAGCATTAATAATAGCAACTCTTTTACAGTCCTTGGTTTGGTACGACTATAGTGGTTCTACTGAAAACTTATCCGATATAGCTCAATAATATACACCGAGTACAGAAGTTACTTATTGCAGATACAGGGTGACCGAACTGCCATAGGTTTACTACAGTAAAAAATAGTCTGCTTCTATTTCATTTTCTATTTTTGATACGCTCAAAGGTCGTACAGTAGCTGTGCTAAGTAACTTGCTGTCCTCACTGTATATATCAAATAGTACTCACTTTCAAACTTTCCAAACATTGTTCTTTTGTTCGTCACGGATGCATAATATTGGTCTTGATTCATCATGCTGTGTAATCCCAGAATAGCTTAAGTAAGATATGACAATTATTGCAACATTACACTCATTACAATTGAAATTTTGATAAAAGATGAAGGTAAATATTTTATATACCAGCCAAATCAACTAATTCCTCCTCAGAAGCATCATTTAGTGCATGTTCGTATTCATCGCCAATGTCCAGAGCAATCTCATTTTCTTCTTCGACAGGTTTTGGAATAGCTTTGGGCTTCCATATTTTGCCTATTTATTATAAATTAAAAAAGTAAAGATCACCGGTAATATTGTTTAGTAACTGAATTAATTGAATTATTCCAAAAAATAAGAAATGCGAGCCAACCTCTAACCATTCCAGATTGGAAAGGTTTGAGTTCTGGCCAATCTTCTTCCTCGGCAGCTTTTGTTTCTAGGTAATCGAGTAAATGTTTTCGGTTCAGAGGTCCTGTCGATTCTTTGTTGGTTTGGTCCCTGCATCGTTGGTTTGCAGGTAACAAAGAATCCTTGAAATAAACAAGTAAAAATAATTTAATATAATTATTTTCAAGGGATCAACAGTCTCTCACCTCATTAGTCATATTTTCGTTGGCTTAATTCTGAAGTAGTGAATGAGCCAAAAGTTGCTCTCGAGATAATAGCGTGTTTTTATGGCATAAAGGTATAATTTGGAAATAAACAATGTTAAAAGGCTGAAATTTGGTGAACAGATGAAACAATTTATATATATATATACTTTATAGAGAATGTGCTAATTTCTGTTAAATAATAAAATTAGTAAATTAATGAAGTAATTTGAGAAATAAAAGGCTTAAAAATGTACATTCGCTAGTTTAACTTTGATTTAATTTGCAGGAAAGTGAAATAAATAAAGAGTAAAGCAGTGAATGTGCACATCTATTAGTTTACCAGGTCTCAAACCAATTTTAAAAGGTAAACTAACGAATGGTACCATTCACTACTTTTAACTTTTAGGGATGATACCTTATTGAATATTCGCTACACTCTTCACTTCTGTAACTTTAACAATTATTGGTTAAAGTAATTTCTGTAAATTTAGGTTAATTAGGGACACTTCCAGGATCACAATAATGTTCACTTATTTCATTTTGACAAATTGGCTCATTCACTACTTGTGAAAGAAACTGAAAGTAAAACGATACAAAAATGGCTAAAACTTATCAAAATATGGGACAATTCTAAAATTTAGAACTGAAAATACAGTTAGGAATACAGGAAGAATTGGACAACTGCGCCAAATGCAATGTACCTCCGTACTAGCTAGGTGAAATAAACCTACTAATTTCTAAAAAAAAAAAAAAAAAAAAAAATGCCCAAAAATGGTAACTACTTACATCAGGATCAACCTCATGGCTCAGTTGTTCCAGCTGTTCCTCCGTCATCTGCTGCAGAAGCTCTTCGATGTCCATATCATCATACACAGAAAGATCCTTGCCGTAAAGTTTTGTGGTCCGGGTCGTCATGGTGACTAAAAACATATTCATTACATTAAAATCCTGCTTGTTATGAAGTAAAAAAGAGGTTACTGATCTTCAATGGGATTGTCCTCATGCTGCTATACATACGACAATATTGATTAGTAATTATGCTCTAATATAATTAGTTTATGATGTTACACTTCTAAGCAAGAGACACTTTGAACATAGTCGATGCAGGTAATCAAAAATCATTAAACCTGTTAAATGATTCACTTTCATTGGGGATGTTGTGCAACAGAGCAGTAAATAAAACTTAACCATGCAGTTACATATATTAAGGGGGTTGCCCCCCTTGGTTACCACATCGTAAAAGAAACATATGCAATTACTACCTGTGTACTGCTTCGAAACTGATTAATTAGTTAACAACGTTGGACAAGTAGTTAGTATTGGTCATTCATTCGAATAATTGCTGAAGGTAGTTTCAAAACAAAAGTTACACCCTCAACACGAGAAAAGCAATCAAATACTAAACTAACAAAACCTTGAATTCCAAAAATATGCCTTTTAACCACCCGCCCTTTACAAATCTTTAGTAGAATTTTTTGTTGTGCTTTGTAAAACACAAATGGAAAAGCGTGAAGAAAATGTAAAATGCTTTTCTTGGCATGTCAATTTTGCTGTCAGAGTCAACCCTTTTTTCTAATATCATATGGAATCAAATGCATTTCTAAATTCATACAGTACATACAAACTCACCCAGATTTTTGTAAATGATTTTAATCTTAAAGTTATTAATTACAGGCAAAAGCATTCATTTTTTCACCTCAACAGGCTAAACCAAAACAAAAAGTTTACTCGCAAGACTTAATCCTATTTTTAGGCCTACCGTTAATGTAATGCTACATATTGAATAACATGACCACATGCAACGTGATACAAAACCTAATTTATTAAGAAACGGGTATTTAACGAGTATCAAAGTTGCGCGAGTTAAATGCACAATCAAGAAATTCAACTTCTTTCTAAATATTAAGCTAAAGTGTATACAAAAAATCATGCAAAAAATAGATTAGGTTTCTATGTTTGTAACTATTTTGGAGATAACACTCATTTTAACATGCGTACTGATATGATCCTATAATAGAACAACTATTTATTATGTAAGTACCAAAGGTACAGGGTGGTTCCAATGAACAAAAAACAAAAAAGCAAAAAACCAAATTAAAAAAAATTAATCTTAAATTATTTTCAAACCAAAATTGGGTGAGGTGGAGTAAATGCATTTCATAATCAACATGCATTCAAACACGAAATTATTATTTAAAATACTTCAAAAACTCTTTTTTATATCCGTGCACTAAAGATAAAAATTTTATTTCAGTGTGAACTATAAAAATACTATTAAAAAAATCAACCGAAGTTGAGAACAACAAAAACAAAATGCAGATCGTTTTAAGCCTACTTGAACAATTTCATAAAATACTGAGAGGGGGTCATTCACAAGATACCTTTGCTGTATTTCGTTATAGTCACTGTCGACATCTTGGCTTCTTTTATTTAACCAACACGATTCAAACTAGAAATAGTTAGCGAAATAAAAAAAATTGGGACAAAAAAAAACATGAGGAAAATAAATGAAGAAATACGGATATCATAATAGTTACGGAAGGCCTAAAAAAATCTTAACTCTCCATTTTATTAATTAAACTGGGACGACTAGATTGCCTGCACTCGAAAAACAATGGCACTAAAAGTCTGTACACAATGATAATTAACAATACCTGAACGAATTAACCCTTTTCTCAACACATAAAGGGACATTCAAATATTACATCATCATGGGGGGGAATGACGTAATCAAAGCTTTTTGCAATGATGTATATAATATGTAAAAGGTCAAAAAGACTGTAGAGGGAAAACCATGAAAGCAATATTATGAATAAATTAGAAATTAATGACAATATAGATATGCACATGATTACTAGTGGGGACATCACCACGACGTTGCTTTATGGTGATATTTTATGGGGAAATTATTATTATCTAGGTATTTGAGTTATATTCTCTCTCACGGTCTCTCTTATTGGATGACGTTCAAGCATTTCCCAAAATTTTAAGAAATTTTTTAATAAAAATCATACAAAAGTAAATTTGGAAAATGGAGTTTGCTGAGGAGCTGTAAAAGACGTCATGAGGCAGAGCCTTCAGTCATGCAGTTGAACATTATTTCGATGGCTTAATTCAGAAGTAGCGAATGAGCTAAAAGTTTCTTTTGATATAATAGCGTTTTTATGGGGAAAAACCTATAATTTTGGAAATAAACACTGTTAAAAGTGTGAAATTTGATGAACAGATGAAATAAAATATACATTTTATAGGAAATGTGCTAATTTTTTTGTTAAATAATTAAAATGGTAAATTAATTTAGTAATTAGCGAAATAAAAGGCTTAAAAATGCACATTCGCTAGTTTGACTTTGAGTGTAAAGTAGCGAATGAGAACATCCATTCGTTTACTTATTGAATAAAGTGAATGCAAAAAAAAAATAGTAGTGAATAGTTATAAAAATCTATGTAAAGAACAATTTTTAAAAGGTAAACTAACGAATGGGATGGGATTAGGGATGATACCTTGCTGGATATTCGCTACTCTTTACTTCTGTATCTTAATTTTGAAACTTAAATTTTTTTTATTTAAATAATTAACGATTGCTGTGAAATTTAAGGAAATGCATTTTTTTCTAACTATATGAGTATTGTTCGTTATAAAAAAGTATTTTTAGGGTCATCTTTCCCTTCAACTCTCCAGCATAAAAATTTGCAGAAGCTTATAGCCAGTTCCAAAAAATTTTGGTCTTGGCTTGCCACCTATACTCGCGGACACAATATCTGTAAACCCCATTCACCTACCTTTGAAAGCGGATTTTTACCGTTAAAAAGTAGT
>JAQIXP010003040.1:0-13771 GCA_034700285.1 Proteroiulus fuscus
ACCAAAACTATTTTTCATATAAATGAATATTTTTTGAAATTTTGGGGGCGGTCAGCTATTCTGAATCACCCGGTATAATTGCTTTTGTAAAATTCAACATTTCTTTAATTAATTTTTAGCTAATGATGACCATACATTAACGGCGAGTGGAGTCCATTTAGGTATGCAATTACAGTGCAAAATTACAATACTTTTTAAATAAAATTCCTTTTGATAATTTAAAGAGAGGATTATACCAAATAGACTACTTTTTAAATAAATATTGTTATAGTGGACAATTTGATGAGAGGTAGCTATTTAAATCAATTGACCTTTACAAATGGTCAGTCTAATTATAGTTGTTAACAATAACTAAGTTATAATTACTTTTATGGTATAGGTCGGATTTAATTTGAATTTGTCAATGTAGATCAATTAATTCATTTTCAAGAAAACAAATAACGATTTCAATAAATCCCATAAAATAAATTAAATGCCTTCTACACAGTAAGTTGAGTCTTTAAAATAGTTTTTTAAATTTTATTTCTTATGTTTTGCAATTGCAGGAATAGCTCAATTTGCTCTTATTCTATTTGGCTGTGGCCTATTAGGAATGGTCCTGATTGCTTTGGCATTTACAGTGGTCATTTATCACAGGTATGTGTATAGTTTCACTCAAATCCAATGGCACATTTACATAAACTGAAGAAAATCTAAAAACAAAGCTCGGAATTGCCAATATAACCTGATTTGTGCATAACTGTCAATGCTACTATCCTGAAGTGTGTTTAAAGGGAAAGTCCCACTTTGCAGCAAGTGATATATAAGTTGTGCACACTTATCAGAATGACTATAATATTCTTTAAACTATATATATTTTCAGGCATCATCAGGATGGATCTCATGTGCTGCGTGATGAGCAAGACTTGGAAATTCTTAGATATCCAGAAGTTGATGATCAATAAGAAATTTGTGATTTAAGATTCAATTTGCCAGTTCTCATAGAACACAATTATGTAAACATAATTTTAAGTTTTAGCTATATAGATTCATAAACTTCCCTGCAATTTTTTAAAATGACAATGTACATCATGTTTGCCCCATTTAGAACATAGATGGGAAAAAATGGAAATAAAAGTTGTTTAAAAAAAGACTTCATCGAAATCCATATAATATTATTGTTTACCATAAAAATCAATATAATTTGTTCAATTACTGGATAATGAAGCTGTTGCATCTTTCAAGTGCAAAAAAAGCAACCGAATTTTCAGTAAAATTTTGATTTGATGCACGGAATCAAAGGTGTTCTAGTCCGTTATATATTTGGCATTATACTGACTTGATGGTATTGGTCATATATGCCTGTATTGGTATGCATGCATGGTATATCCTATGGGTATACCTGCTTCTACCCAGAGCGAACCGACTCATCTATAGATAATTGACAATGGCCAGGTGCATGGGTCAAATTGTTAGGTGTGCCAAATTGGTAAAATAAATAGAATAAATGGGTAAAAAAACTAACTTTAGTATATGTATCAGAAAAATTATTACTTTTCCGCAAATAAGCATCACATAAACTGATTTTTTTTTACCCCAGTTTTATTTTTGTAAAATCAATTTGGAAAAATGTTCGCACAGATTTCTATCAGGAAACACCCGCAGATGGGGAAAATCTAATAAAGGTGTCCCCCAGTTCTTTCACAGTTTTTAGTTGTTTAAATTCAGCTTGTTCCTAGATTTATACTGTTTTCCAACATTTTTAAGCAGAAAAAAAGCTTCAGAAAAAGTGCCCATTTTTGCTCATTTTTGAAGCATTTTATTTTTTAGCGAATTACTTTTAAAAATCAGGAAACTCTGCAGTTAGACTGAATTTCTCCTGCTCTTGAACTTAGGTAATTTGATTTTTTGCTCTATCTTTAACAAATTCAAAGTTAAAATTCCAGTAACCAAAAGTATTTGTAGTATTAAAATACTAAGGGCCAGCTGCACCAACAAGAGTTAAAATTAACCCACTGTTAATCTTAGGTTTTCTTTACATTCCTAAATTTTCATTGGCCAAAATAAGTCACATGATCATAATAACCCAGGGTTAAGACTTAATTTTTGTTGGTGCAACTGGCCCTTAAGTATTAAAAATTAAAAGTATAAAAGGAAGAAAATAAAGGAAGTCGCTGCCCCTTGACTTAGGCAAACAATGCCAACAAATGTGTGATATTTGCAGCATCAATTAAAGAAGACAAGGCAATAATTCTAGGCAATTGTGCAAATTAAAAGTATAAGAGAAAAAAAAATTAAGAAACTCGCTGCCCCTTGACTTAGGCAAACAATGCCAACAAATATTGTTATTAAAATGGTTTGATTTGATGATATTAAAGTACATTAATAATAAAATTGAACTGTACTTTAATTGCAGTAAATGAGTGCATATTTCATGCAATGGTTTCATGTAATTAACTCAATGCAGTCATGATTTTAGTCTCTTGTTTTATCAGTATTAATGGTGCCTATAGGCCCTAGTTGGCTTTTATTGAAAAAATAAAGCATCCACATCAGTACCGTACTCATCCATTTCACCACATACAGACATCAAACGACAATATAAATAAAGTGCCATTAATGTAAGTAAGTTCAACACTGGTATCATTAACACCGCCAAAATTACCAGTGGAACCAATATCATGGGTTCTATTGGTAGTTCCAATGGTGGTTCTGGTGCTAGTATCTCTACCTCTGGTATTACCTCTGGTACTGAGTATAGGATATCCGGGGTAGGATAATGCCACTTTGTTACTGGGACTGATGGGACCGTTATAGCATTGCCTGGTTGCACAGTGGTGATATTCAACATCTTAGCTGGTGTCTTCGATGTTGTCGTTGGTACATTCAATGTGGTTTTAATGGTCTGGTTGGCAGACAAATCATTGGCATCTCTAACAACACGCCTTCGACGTGCAGAGATGATATTTGAAGAATCGTTAGGCAGGGTAGAATTGTTCAATGTGACAGCTGAAACGATAAGGTATCACATGAGGACATAATATTGAAGTCACATGATCGAAGTTTATAAAGCATTTTATATTGGCCCAATTGGAAAAAAATCAGTACAAATTTTCAATATATATTTTCAATTGGTAGACTGGTCTATAGATCTACCAGTAAAAAACGATATTGGTTCTGCAATTTAACTGATACTATATATTAAAATTACATTGCTGCAATATTATTACGCGTGCATTCATTCAGATAGTATCGTAACAGTATATTATATGCCCGTAAGCATAAATTATGTTGCAAAGGCAAAATTGACATGGTAAACATTGGATCCATGTTGAAGTATAAAACATAGTTTATATATTTTTTGTTATCAAATAAATTGCACTCTTGTTTCTCATCCGGGTTCAATCCCTTTGTTCTTGTTATAAGCTTTTGTTTAACATTTTGTTATAGAACAAATGAATATCACTTTACCATGAGCATCGACCTATACTATAGAACAAAAGTGCATGTTAAAAAGTATAAGCCCATATTTTGAAACTGCATTGAAAAGTTATTTTAATATTTTACATAATTTAAGTGCAATTAAGTCTTAGAATCATTATACATTAATTATAGAAATAATACAACTAATTAATCTACTTGATTTACTTTAATTTATAATGTACCCTACGCCATAATGACGTCACCCTGTAAACAATGCAATGCATGCTGGGATAAAATAGGGGGATGAGAATAGAATCAAAATGGCTGCTGTATGTTGTTTTAATGCTGTTGTAAATGTTTGAAATAATATGCAAAGAGTTTAGCATTGTTATTAATCAGTATTTGTTAGTTGAATACTAGGATAATGTGTTGTTGTAACCTGATGATGAAACCTTTCTTAACCTTTACACTAAACTTTACAATTAGTTAATTGCAGCTGCTGAAATGAATATTATGAGTCTTTAGAAGTAGCTGGTTTATAAAATTTTCCAATAGTGTTTAAACATTTATCTAGGGCTTATCAATAATTTTTATGTAAATCTAAATAATTCCTAGTATTCAACTAACAAATATTGATTAATAACAATCCCAAACTGTTTACATATTATTTCAAACATTTACAACAGCATTAAAACATCATACAGCAGCCATTTTGATTCTATTCTCATCCCCCTATTTTATCCCAGCATGCATTGCATTGTTTACAGGGTGACGTCATTTTGTCATAGGGTAATTCCAATATCAATGAACTGGGTGTCGCTACAGTTGCTTTTAAGCTTAAATAATGACCAATAAGAATATAATCAGCATATACAAGTTCATACAGAAAGTATATTGATTTTTTTCGGGGCTTTTTTATTGGGTACTTACGTCCACCAAGCTGGTAATCGCCCGGACAACAAACGCCAATTTTTTGACCGCTTACCAGCAGTGGACATCTATTCAGCTGCAGCCGTTCCTTAATGATTGGAATTATACATTTGTTTTTGGGGATGCAGGTGCCATTAGCCCCTGTGTTGGTGGTGCAAGGGGGACCGGGGATGGCTTTGTCCTGTGCAAAAGCCACAATGACCAACGACACCACGATGACGAACGTCAAAAGCCTCATTTCTCAAATACTGTCCAAATTCTGTCAATAATAACTTTGTATAATATTCCACACAACAAAATATTTCTGTACCTGGTAGAGGAAGAAATCACTAGTCAAGTTTTTTTACATTATTTTACTTAATAAAATCACTTCCAGCTTCAGCAATGTCTCACCTGACTATTTTACAAATCATTCATTGAGTCTGAAACACGGTTTGCCCTAAAAAAATTTGCAACTAACAAATGAATTGGGCAGATGATCTCCTGCAGGAATCATTTTCAGAGCAAATTATTTGCCTCACATGATCCATAGGAAAAATGAGTATGGAAAACTTTTATTTCAGTGCATCTATGGCTGTTGCCAATACTTTGATATATATTATAATTTTGTTGTCTCATTTTTTGCAAATAGTTTTTAAATTAACGTTTTTTTCCCAAGCAAAGCTTGGTATCCAGGGACTAATGTATTATTGGATGATACAGTATTGCAAATACCATAAAAATTGTTACGTAACATATGATGTCTAACTTTTTATTTTCTTTTTGTAACATTTTATATAACTTTGGTATAATCCACCAATTTTTTCCATCAATTATTCTTGTGTGTTTGTAGTCAGTATATCACTATTTTGTAACCTAATGCAATAAAAGGCAATTAGTTTGTCCTCAATGAATGGAATTTTAGTATGCATTTTATATATGAGTTTGTTGACATATTTACATGTGGCAGCATACTAAAAACTGATAGTAATTTGATGTGCATTACATACTCAATTGAAACAAATACCATCAGTTTACTAATAGTGGAAATATGCATTTGCTTATCAACACTCAAAATCATTAATTTGAACTCAGTTTTTTTAATATTAAATTTCTGTAAAGGTTTATATCAGTATTATTGCTACCTTTATTGAAAAAATAAGTCATATACATCCTCATTCATATATCCATTTAACCGCTGGCATTTATCCAATAAAAATATGAATAAACCACTATTAATACAATTATCTTCACCACTGGTATACATAACATTGCCAAAATTACTAGTGGAACCACTATTATGGGTTCTATTGGTAGTGCCAATGGTGCAGCTGGTGCCACTGCTGGTGCCACTGCTATGGCCACTGGTGCCACTAATACTAACCATGGTCCTACCTCTGTAGGTTTAAAAGGGAATTTAAAAGCCAAATTCCTCTCATTTCTAGTATTATTTGGCCTTTGCATGAGGATAGAAAAGGTTGTTGTAGCAGTGTATGGCTGCTCAGTTGTGATGTTCAACACTTTAGCTGGTGTCATTGATGCTGTTGGTGGGACCATCCGTGTGGTTTTTACTGTCAATATGGTAGAAACATCACTCACAACTTCAGTAGCATTTTTTGTAGCATTGTCAGGCCACACAGTTGTCATGTTCAACATGATGTCAGCTGGTGTTATTGATGTTGTAGAAGGGACAGCCTGTATGGTTTTTATGGTCAGGATGGTAGAAAAATCACTCACAACTCCAGTAGCATTTCTTGTAGCATTGTATGGCCACACAGTTGTGATTTTCAACTTGTCAGCTGGTGTCATTGATGCTGTTGGTGGGACCATCCGTATGGTTTTGATGGTCAGGTTGGTAGGCAAATCACACACATCTCCAGCAGTATTACTTGTAGCATTGTATGGCTGCTCAGTTGTGATTTTCAACTTGTCAGCTGGTGTCATTGATACTGTTGGTGGGACCATCCGTATGGTTTTGATGGTCAGGTTGGTAGGCGATTCACACATATCTTTAACAACACGCCTTTGACGTGCAGAGATGATATTTGAAGAATCATTAGGCAGGGTAGAACTGTTCAATGTGACAGCTGAAACGATAAGGTATCACATGATGACATAATATTGAAGTCTTATGATCAAAGTTTATAAAGCATTTTATATTGGCCCAATTGGAAAAATCAGTAAAATTTTTTTAATATATATTTTTAATTGATAGACCTAGACCTACCAGTAAAAAACGATATTGGTTTTGCAATATTTCAGTAGTGATATATCGGTTGGCTATGGCATATACAGAAAATCTTTAATAAGATTAGTACTTACTGCAGTAATATTTTTGTCTAATTAAACCTGCAAATTGATGGCTTAATTCAGAAGTAGCGACACAACCAAAGTTGCTTTCGAGATAATGGCGTTTTTATGGAATAAAGGTATATAGCCTATAATTTGGAAATAAACAATGTTAAAAGGCTGAAATTTGGTAAACAGATGAAACAGTATATACCTATATATTTTATATATAAGGGAATGTGCTCATTTTTGTTAAATAATTAAATTAGTAAATTTAGTAATTTGAGAAATAAAACGCTTAAAAATGCACATTCGCTAGTTTGACTTCGATAAAGTTTGCAGGAAAGCGTAATAAATAAAGTGTAAAGTAGCGAATGTGCACATCGATAGTTGGCCTATTGAATATAGTGAATGAAAAAATTTAACGAATATTGTCACGTTTGTTACTTGTATTGTTATAAAAATCAAGGTCACGATAAATTTTTATGAGATAAACTAACGAATGGTAACATTCGCTAGTTGTAACTTTTAGGGATGATATACCTATATTGGTTATTCAATACTTTTTACTTCTGTAACTGTAATAATTATCAGTTAAATTAATTTCTGAATAACTTTATGTTAATTATAGAGATACTTTCAGGATCACGATGGTTTTTTTTTTTTTGACAAATTGGCTCATTCGCTAATTCTGAATTAAGCCATCGAAATGTCATTAAGAAATTTTTGTTCTATAAGTTTGGGTTCAAGCATGTGCTAATTGCATTAGGATTGCTGGATTCTGCATGTGCACTGATCACTATTTTGGAACAAGAATTTCTTCAATACATTTTTAATAACCACAGCTAGTTAAACTGATCCTATATTAAAATTACATTGCTGCAATATAATTGTGTGGGATATTATTACATGTGCATTCATTCAGATAGTATCGTAACAGTATATGTGCCAGTTAGCATAAATTTTGTTGCAAAGGCGAAAGTGACATGATAAACATTTAATCATAAACATTTAATCCATGTTGAAGTATAAACATATAGTTTATATTTTGTTTTGTTATCAAATAAATTGCACTCTTGTTTCTCATGTGTTGGGCACTAGAGGCAGCAGTGTTTGGTTTCTAATCTGGGTTCATTCCCTTTGTTCTTGTTATAAGCTTTTGTTTAACATTTTGTTATAGAACAAATGGATATCACTTTACTATGAGCATCGACCTATACTATAGAACAAAAGTGCATGTTAAAAAGTATAAGCGCATATTTTGAAACTGCATTGAAAAATTATTTTAATATTTTACATAATTTCAGTGCAATTAAGTCTTAGAATCATTATACATTAATTATAAAAATAATACAACTAATTAATGTACTTGATTTATTTTAATTTATAATGTCAAATTAAATTCCAATATCAATGAACTGGGTGTAGCTACAGTTGAATTTAAGCTTAAATAATGACCAATAAGAATATAATCAGCATATATAAGCTAATACAGAAATTATATTGATTTTTTTCGGGGCTTTTTTATTGGGTACTTACGTCCACCAAGCTGGTAATCGTCCGGACAACAAAAACCGATTTTTTGACCGCTTACCAGCAGTGGACATCTATTCAGCTGCAGCCATTCCTTAATGATTGGAATTATACATTTGTTTTTGGGGATGCAGGTGCCATTAGCCCTTGCGATGGTGGTGCAAGGGGGACCGGGGTTGGCTTTGTCCTGCGCAAAAGCCACAATGACCAACGACACCACGATGACAAATGTCAAAAGCCTCATTTTTCAAATACTGTCCTGGTAGAGGAAGAAATCACTATTCAAGTTCTTTTACATTATTTTACTTAATAAAATCACTTCCAACTTCAGCAATGTCTCACCTGACTATTTTACAAATCATTCATCCAGTCTGAAACACAGTTTGCCCCCCCCAAAAAATTTGCAACTATCAAATGAATTGGGCAGATGATCTCCTGCAGGAATCATTTTCAGAGCAAATTATTTGCCTCACAAGATCCATAGGAAAAATGAGTATGGAAAACTTTTATTTTGGTGCATCTACAGGGTGTCAGAAAAGTTTCATTTTGGTACATATACATGGTGTCACAAAACTATCATTTCCATGCAACAACAGGGTGTCACAAGACACATTTGCAGGCCTTAAAAATACTTTCACACACATAACATATATCTATATATGGCTGTTGCCAATACTGTTGATATATAATATAATTCTGTTGTCTCATTTTCTGCAAATAGTTCTTACATTAACTATTTTTTCCCAAGCAAAGCATGGTATCCAGGGACTAATGTATTGCAAATACCATAAAAATTGCTATGTAACATATGATGTCTAACTTTTTATTTTCATTTTGTAACATTTTATATAACTTTGGTATAATCCACCAATCTTTTCCATCAATTATTTTTGTGTGCATGTTTGAAGTCAGTATATCACTATTTTGTAATCCAATACAATAAAATAAAATTAGTTTTGTCCTCAATGAATAGAATTTTAGTATGCATTTTATATATGAGTTTGTTGACATATTTACACGTGGCTGCATACTAAAAACTGATAGTGATTTGATGTGCAACACATACTCAATTGTAACAAATACCATCAGTTTACTATTAGTGGAAATATGCATCTGCTTATCAACACTCTAAATCATGAATTTGAACTCGGTTTTTTAATTTAAATTTATGTAAAGGTTTATATCAGTATTATTGCTACCTTTATTCATAAAATATGGCATCTGCATCCTCATCCATACATATTTCACTTCTGGCATTCATCAAATTAAAATGTGAATAAACCACCATTAATAAAATTAACTTAACCACTGGTATACATAACGTTGCCAAAATTACTAGTGGAACCAATATTATGGGTTCTATTGGTAGTGCCAATGGTGCAGCTGGTGCCACTGCTGGTGCCGCTGCTATGGCCACTGGTGCCACTAATACTACCACTGGTACTACCTCTGTAGGTTCAGTGGGGCATTTAAAGCACAAATTATTCTCATTTCTAGTATCATTCGGCCTTTGTATGGGGATAGAACATGCCGTTGTAGTATTGCCTGACTTCTCAGTTGTCATGTTCAACGTGATGTCGGCTGGTGTCCATGTTGTCAGTGGGACAGTTTGAATGGCTTCAGTGGTCAAATTGGTATTCAAATCACTCGTTTCTCCAGTAGCATTTTTTGTAGCATTGTCCGGCCGCACAGTTGTCATGTTCAACATGATGTCGGCTGGTGTTATTGATGTTGTAAGAGGAACAGCCTGTATGGTTTTTATGGTCAGGATGGTAGAAAAATCACTCACAACTCCCGTAGCATTCCTTGTAGCATTGTATGGCCACACAGTGGTGATGTTCAACATATCAGCTGGTGTCATTGATGTTGTTGGTGGGACAGTCTTTATGGTATTTATGTACAGGGTGGTAGACAAATCACTCACAGCTCCAGTAGCATTCCTTGTAGCATTGCATGGCCACACAGTGGTGATGTTCAACATATCAGCTGGTGTCATTGATGTTGTTGGTGGGACAGTCTTTATGGTTTTAATGGTCGGGTTGGTAGAAAAATCACCCTTACTTCTAGTAACATTCCTTCCATATTCAATTGAAGTATTGTTTGGTTGGGTCAAATTGTTCCATGAACTAGCTGAAATGATAAGGTATCCCATGAGGACATATTGAAGCCACATAAAGTTCATAAAGCATTTTATATTGACCCAATTCAAAAAATCAATTCAATTTCTCAATATATAAACACACACTGGGATACTAATTTTACCCAATATCAGTCCCATTAAGGCAGTAGAATTTCCCACATTCTTTCCAAATTTTGACCAATAGAATTGTGAGAAAATCTACAAATTGACCTTTGACACATCTCTCTAGTTACTTTTTTAATTGCTGTTTATATCCCGTGACATTAATTTTTTAGAAATTCCTGTCTTTGGAAACTGGTTCAATCCAGCTTCCTTTCCACTAAGCTAAAAAAGGTCACGTAGCAGCAATTATGTATAATTAAAAATTTAAAAAAAAAATTAAAAATATTTGGTAGCCATTTTGTCCAACAGACCATGGCAAACATTATCACTGTCCCAATTCTGTTTTTCTATTTTTTTACATAAAAATATTCTTTAAAATTAATTTTAAATAGCGTGTTATTGCATTTAATACCCTCATTATGTGGTTAACCTGGCATTCTATGGGAAAAGGCCTCTGACCATTATCTTGGCTATCCCGAGCGAATAATGCCCGTCGGCATTATTCCCGTAGAAAGCCAGGTTAACCTGATAATGAGGGCATTAAATACTACATAACTTCTATTGATAGACATTCCAATAAAAAATGATATAGGTTATGCAATATTTTAGTAGTGGTATTATTAGTGGTATTTAGTATGTATAAAATCTTTAATAAGATGGTATTATAACTGCAGTAATATTTCCCCCTAATTATTATACTTGCACTGCCCTGAATAAATTTCTGTGTAAATTTGGGACAAGCATATGCCAATTGCATTTGATTTGCTAGATTCTATATGTTCATCAAACCCTATTTTGGAATAAGAATTTCTTCTAAACACCTTTAATAACCAGCTAACTGATGCTATCTAGTAAAACTACATTGCTGCAATATATTTATGTGGGATATTATTACATGTGTATTCATTCAGATAGTGCTGGAACTGTATATATGCTCAGTGCTGCATTTATAGGGGGGCACAGGGGACACATTTCCCCAAGCATCCTGGCCAAGGGGGAGCACCTGACCTAATGTGCTGGAAAGTAGTATTTTTTTCTATTCCCACAAAACAGTTAGAATTTTTAAATTTAATGAGTTTGCATGACAATGGCATGATCACCAAAAATCTTATGTTCTCTTGTTTCTCTACACATTGACTGAGTCAGGTCTGCAGCCCTGGTGTAGTGGTTAACACTCCCGCCTGGCATTCGGGAGACCTGGGTTCAATTCCCAAGGTCGGCTGCCTTAAATTGGTTTTCGTGGTTTCCATGGTCCTTCCAGGTGAATACTGGGGCAGTTCCCATTAGTCGGCCACGACCGCAAGTACCCTCCCACCTCCTCCTCCATCCCAAGAAGGGCACTAAAGAGCGCATAGCTCGTAGCCTGGTAGGGGAATATACCAAAAAAAAATAATAAAAAAAACACCCCCTGGTTAGGACGAGAAAACTAGTTACCGGTAGTTTGGAGGCCCTGGACTAGCTGAGCAAAAACTGAAGTCACAGTTTCATTTTGTTCTTTCTCTCTCATATCAGTGGTATCTGCAGCATCCTGGGGGCACTCAGAGCAAGGGTCACACACAGAATGGCCCCCACCCAAAACCTACTCTACTCTACTTCTACTCAAAACCTGCACAATTTCTAATTTTAAATGTTTAAGATGAATAGACTATAGTTATGGTAACTTGCAGTACCTGCAAGACTTAACTGCAGAAATAACTTTGCTACAGGCTTGTTTTATATAGGAAATTATTTGTACGTGTAATATGGAATTGCACATCATTTAAATAATAGTATTGCTTTAATACATTTAACCAATGGCTTATACAATGAGGGATTCTGGTAATTCTGCATCTCTGGGCCTCCACCAGCTAAGGCATGGGTACCCAATTTAAGAGGCACCCAGCTATATATTTATCTTCAAGGCACACCAAAATCCTCTATTGGCCCCTGTTATAGTGTGTCAAAAATTGTGTTTGTTAGTCGATTATTTAGCGAGAAAGCTGCTTTCCCCTACTAACCAAAATAATGAGGAAATTTGATAACTTGCAGCTTTGTTAGGAAACAGCTTAATTTTGCTGAAGATGAAGACACCATCATACAGTACAACCATGATTGGTGCCACTGTGTGACAGGCAAAATAGACCCCCAAGCCCTCGAGGAATAGGGGAGCCCTGCCCCCCTTTCCTTCCAGGTATTTATGTCCCTGTTACTAAGAGTTCTATGTGGGCTAATTCCTCTGCTTAGTTATGTACTTTTTAGATGAAACATGTGGCGAGATTGGAAACTTACATCCATCATAATGGTAATCATCCGGACAACAAACACCAATTTTTTTACCACCAACCAGCAGTGGACAACTATTCAGCTCCAGCCATTCCTTGGTGGTTGAAATCATACATTTGCCTATGGGGATGCAAATGCCCTTAGCCCCTGTATTGGTGGTGCAAGGGTTGGCATGTAAATAACCGGGAACTCCAGTAGCATTCCTTGTAGCATTGTATGGCCACACAGTGGTGATGTTCAACATATCAGCTGGTGTCATTGATGTTGTTGGTGGGACAGTCTTTATGGTTTTTATGTACAGGGTGGTAGACAAATCACTCACAACTCCAGTAGCATTCCTTGTAGCATTGTATGGCCACACAGTGGTGATGTTCAACATATCAGCTGGTGTAATTGAGGTTGTCGTTGAAAAAATCTGTATGGGTTTAATGGTCAAATTGGTAGGAAAATCACTCGCAACTCCAGTAACATTCTTTGTAGCATTGTCCGGCCATACAGTTGTTATATTCAATATGTCACCTAGTGTCATTGAAGTTGTCGTTGAAAAAGTCTGTATGGCTTTAATGGTCAAATTGGTAGGAAAATCACTTGCAACTCCAGTTGCATTCCTTGTAGCATTGTCTTGCCCTACAGTCGTCATGTTCAATACATCAACTGGTGTCATTGATGTTGTCGTTGGGACAGTCGGTGTGGTTTTTATGGTTAAGGTGGTAGACAGATCACTCTCATTTCTGGTAACATTCCCACGACATACATAGTAGGCCTTTGAAGCATTGTTTGGCAGAGTCGAATTGTCCAATTTAATAGCTGAAATGATAAGGTGTCTTATAAGAACATATTGAAGCCACGTGAAGTTTATAAAGCATTTCATATTGACCAACTTTGAAAAATCAATGCAATTTCTCATTGATAGACCAACCAATAAAAATAATATTGGTTCTGCAATATTTATATAAGTAGTGTTACTTTGTTGGCTATGGCATAGACAGAAAATCTTTAATGAGATTTATTTATTTATTTTATGAAATTAATTAAAATTTATTGAGATTTAATGATATTTGTTTAAAAGGTTTAATTTGCCTTGTAATTTAAATTTGGTTTCTAATATTTTTAAGCCTAATACTAACGCTAGAG
>JAQIXP010003041.1:0-13771 GCA_034700285.1 Proteroiulus fuscus
TGGTTAACCTGGGATTCTACGGAAATAGGCCTCTGACCATTATCTCGGCTATCCCTCGCTTCGCTCGGGAAGCCTTGATAATGTTCCTTGGCATTATTCCCGTAGAAAGCCAGGTTAACCTGATAATGAGGGCATTAAATACTACATAACTCCCTTTTAAAGTATTAACTTATTAATTACTATTTAATCAACAATCTTCAAGAAACATTGCCGTTACATTGAATTATTTGCTCAGCATTCAACAGATCTAAAAGTTCATTCTCAATTACCTTGGAAGCAAGGTGAAAGGTCACATTTTTTGGCACCATTAAATTTTACAACCTTGATTATCTATTCTGTACCAAAATTATATTTCATTTCAATGCATATTTAGTGAAATTTTTGGGAGTGACAACTTTTCATATATCCACAAACATATTCATAATTTACAATTTCTAGAGCCTTTATTGGACCAACTATTGGAGGAGTGCTGTTGGATCTCACAGGATTTCGCATGGGATCATTATTTGTGATAGTACAACATGGTTTATTGGTATGTTAAACAGTAAATAAAGTTATTGATTAATTTTGCTCTCAACACCACATTTTGTTCCCAAACACCACCAACTAAAAATGAATGCAAGTTTTTACAAAATTTTAATGCAAAAATATATGCCATTCCAGGCTGCCATCAATTTTGCGTATCTATTGCATGATAGCCGAAAAACCGGAACTTATTTGGAAATCGTGATTGGAAGGCAAGAAGAGAAACAACCACTGTTAAAAGAAGACAAAAACGAAAATTGCTAGCAATCTTTAAGAGATTAAGAAACGTGTGATCAACGACATAAAACCCACTTACGTACAAAAGTTTGACAATAGAGATGACAGTATTTTATAATAAAATTGAATGGAAAAATTTTGTACTAAAACTTTAATTTATTGTTTCACTTCCACTACTTCCCACAATATTTATTAAATTCAATTCAATTCAACTTAGTACTGTGAGGATTGGGTGTCGTGACATGGCACCTGGGTTCCTGCTATGAATATGCATTATGGTTGACTGTATATTCTTACATCAGGTGATGCAAGTTTTTCTGACGAAAACAAAAGTTTTGATTAATTAGTTCGGATCTGATTATCGAGGAGACAAGTAGTCTCAGCCATTGTTCCTGAGTTTGGGAAAAGGAAATTATGTTCATTTAGTTTAGGCAATTAGGAAACAACAACTGCTAGGGGAAAGCTGCTTCGACATTACCAATTGCACTGGATACAGGCAAGTAAAGGCAACTATAAGAATCACGTAACTTTTGTTACTTGTTATGTGATGTTACTTGTTATTCATTAGTAAGTTGAACTGATTTCAAAAGATCTCTTTGATAGTAAAGCATCCAATAGACACCACAGAAAGAGAATCAGTACATACACCCAGCTTTACAGAACCCTAAGATCAGCATGTCATACCATTAGGTAGGTTATAAATATGTATACCCAAAAGTTGGTATGTATACCAAAGCATTACAAAAACTATAGTCAATAAAAAGGGAACAACTGGATCAAATAAACATACAATACTTAAAAATGAGGATTTCTTGGTTTTCTATTTAAACCTGTGCTATAGTCTAACTCACATAGACTTGGCTGCCGTGCAACCATGTGTATTCTTCCACAGGTACATGAGGGGCTTTCGCATGGGCGGGGCACCATGGCGGTTGCAGCCAATCGCAGTCTCATGAACAAGCCCTTCATGCAGCTGTGTTAGAATAAACATGGCTGCACGGCTGCCAAGTCTATGTGAGTTAGACTACATCACTCCTAGGGGAACTACTTGGTGGATCAACTTGATTGTAGGCATAGATATAAAGATGGTAGTTATTCCAGAGCATGTGTGAAATTATGATAAAGAAGAACCTGTAGAAAACAAGAGACCATCTATCCTACTTTGAGAAAATTGGAAGGAAGCATAAAAAGGCTGTTGGAGGATACCAAAAGTGGTGACTATCAAAATACTAAAATGCTTGTGCAGCTTCAATTGAGATAAATTCAATTTTAATTCAATTCAACTCAGTACTCTACAATCAGCATTAAAAATATTAATATTTTTAATGCTGATTGTAGAGTATGTATCATGATGCCATTTGGTTAGGGGGTAATCCCCCATTCAGAATAATACTCATCAATGTTGTACAGTTGTGACTTAAACATCATTGTTAAATGTAATTTATACAAAATTTCGAACTAATTTATGAAGATTAATCCATTGTCTTATAGAACATAAGAATAAGAATAAATATCCGTTCCAGCACGAATTTTCTTCAGAGGATTGGGGTGAACATGTCCACCTCTAGTGTTAGAATTTGGATTAAAAATTGCTAAAATTAAATTAAAATTAAGTAGCTTACATCATTTCAATGGAGTCAAAGGACTGTATATGAGTTATTTTTTAAGGATTCTATTTTAAAAGGTGCAGTGCAAACAGTTTATAACATGTCTGGAAGGATGCATCTAACCTGTATAACCATTTACATCTTTACAAACTTTGAACATTATGAACAATTGCATGAATGGGAAAGGCACAAGACAAGGAATTATAGTATACAAGAAAGTATCTAATTGCACCAGGCACATTTAGGCGTTATTATCTGGTTCATGTGCTTTTGTGGTTCAGTTTACAAGTCTTTAATAGCTGCATCATAGGTTATTACCCAAATACAAAAATGCCAAGGATTATCATCGGTCTGTGAACTGACAGCACATTACTGAAGATTCTGAACAGACAGCAGTCGACAAATGTCGTTGAACCGATATTCCACTAGCTGTTCATATGTCACCAATTTGATTTCAAGTGCCATTGTGCTCACTTCGTACTCTACATGTTTATGTAGATCACAACTGGGTAACTCTTTATTAACCCTGCATACAAAAACGACAAAAGCTACAGCATGTTTTCATGTACAGGAACTCATCATCTGGGGCCTATCTCATTAAAAATATGCTTATTGATTAGTGTTGAGTGATTAGTGATTTGTTGATTATTTTTCTGCCTCATAAAACTTTCATCAGAAATTACTCACCAGGGGCCTATTTCATAAACCTATGTTTATTGATTAGTGATGAGTGATTAGTTAAAAGTGATTAGTGATTTGTTGAATATTTTTGTGTCCCATAAAGCTTTCATCAAAAATTTCCTTTGTCTGATGATTTTTGGATAACTTGATAAGTGTTGTCATGGCAACAAGGTTGATTATCGATAATTAAAGTTGATTATTGATTATTGAAATTGATTGTATGTTCCCAAAACACTCGCACAACTATTTATTGGTCATTCTCATTCATAATTTCACTGTCAAACAGTACATTGTCCATTTTTATATCCAAATTTATCTCAAAAACTGAATGGTATGCTCAATTTCTTGAGGTATCTTTATATGATTATTTTGAAAACGTTCTATCAAAAAACGTTTGATGAGTGTGATTATTGATTAGCAATGTGCGATCACTAAATGTTTTATGAGACACCAATCAAAATGTTCTCAATCCAATCATCACAGTAATCATTAATCAACAATCAATTCATCAAATGTTTTTATGGGACACAAACTAATCAAAATGCATTAATCACTCATCAATTAATCAAGATTAATCAATAATCATTTTTTATGAAATAGGCCCCAGATGATTTTTGGATGATGATTTTGATGAGTGCTGTCATGGCTATGGTAATAAACTTTTTTTTTAATTTGCCATGAAACACCCATCAAAATGTTCTCAATTCAATCATCACAATAATCACTATACTCAACAATCAATTCATCGAATGCCTTTATGGGGCACAAAAAATTATCAAAATACACAAATCATTCATCAACTATACAAGATTAATCACTATTCATACTTTTATGAGATAGGCCCCTGAACTGATCAGGGGCTTATCTCAAAATTATGATTATTGATTATAGTGATGAGTGATTAGTAAAAGGTGATTATTTTATGTCCCATAAGGCTTTCATTAAGAAATGATACTCATCAGATGATTTTTGGATGACTCGATGAGTGCTGTGCTTGGCAACAAACTTGCGTGCCATCCGTCATCCATTATTACCCAACTAACAATTAAATCATCACATATGTTTAATGGGACACAGACTAATCTAAATATACTAATCAGTCATCAACTACCACTCAGATTAATCAATAATCATAGTTTTATGAGATAGGCCCCAGGACTGTCGATCATGATAACCAGCCATAATCAAAAATCAAAACAGATAACATTTTTCTTCCCAAGGGCAATTTCTCGAGATGATAGTTGGTATGCAATGGTCTTGGTTCTGTCCATTAGACCCAAAAATCATACAACTAAAAATCAAACCTCTAAATTTTCATATTCATGAATTGTCTTTGCCTTTCACACCAAGTCACAACCCAAATTCATGAAAATCTTCACACATTTGTCATTTTTAAGCTCGGCAAATGACTTTCAATACTGACTTGAGCCGTGAATTGCCATCACACATTGAAGTCCCCACCCCAAAATAATCACAAATTTATCATTTTATATACATAAAGCTATCACTGTGGTGATAACAAAATGAATGTGTTAGGTCTGAGTTATCAGGGCAGTGCTTGGTTACTCAATAATTAATAAGAAATGGTTACAACAATTTGGAAATGATTAACAAATGGAAACCATGTTTTACAACTGTAGGGTGAATTATTTAAACATAAGTGATCAAGGAGGGTTAAACCAAAACAGTTAATTGGTGAAATAATATAACAGTAATTAACAGCTCATAAAAAGAATTATTCCAAAAAATCAGCAAACACTCAGCTGATAAGGTAAGCCATTTCAAAGCAGGTTATCAAATCATTTGCAAATATTACGCACACACAATGTGAACGAGGATTTACAACTTTACCATGCCATTGAAATTACATCTGTAATACAGTAAATAGTGCTTTCATAATTGTATTATGAAATTAGTGTGACTAAAAATCTGTGCAAATTATGCACTCTTGCCAATTTTAAATTTAGATTACAAACTAAGTTAGTCTAGTAACTGACTGTCCAGAAATCTGGGATTGTATATTGAGAACTGGTATCAAGTTATTTTACTTAACAAAGTACTAGTATCCCATTATTTTTTTACTTTGCAATTTAACAGAAATTATGAATAGATTTGAGGGACAGCTAGAAGAAGTAGCTCTTAATAGCACAGCTATTACAACTAACAATGTAAACGGTGAAGTAAGTCATTCTGAAGATGTGGTATCTTCTGAGCATGAAATCAGAAGTGCAATACAGATACTGCAACCATCAGCAATACATAATGAAAACACAAGCAAAAACAGGTGGAAGAATTCAACAGGCTCCCATATTTTCATTCTGGTTATTCTTACTGTAATTAATTTCAACATTGGTGCCATTGTATCAATTCAAGCTCATCTGTACCCAAATGAGGTAAGCTAACTATCTTTACCACTGCACTCCAAAGACATAACTAATGACAATTTTCTTAAAGGGAAAGTCACACTTCATGAAAAGTGCGTACTAAATGCTAGGCATTCGATTAAAATGTAGAAATAAAATACTAATATTGGAATTAAACTTACCAATAATGGAAAATTCACAATTTTTATGCAAAAACATGGGCAGTACCATATTGCCTGATCTCAGGAATACCTGATTCGCAAAACCTCAGAAATTTTAGCGCCATCTGTTAGTAATGGGAGAAAGGGTCACCACTGGGATCATTTGATTCTGGCTTCACTTTCCTTCTATGCAATAATAAATAGAAAAAAAAATAAATGTATTACCGGTAACAAAAAGTTTTTTTTTTTAAATTCTGAGATTTCTGAGTAGTGTATACCTGGCGGCGCTTTTGGCAATAAAAATGGATGCCATCACTGGCCAGTATTTTTCATGAAATCATGAAATCATGATCTTTATCCTCGTCTCTTTAATTTATCATAAGTTTGCAACACATAACAATTGCAGTTCTCATATTAACATTTTCTCCTCTTTCATTTAAACATAACTTTGCACAAAGTGCGACTTTCCAGCTTAAAAAATGGAATTTTCCAGTTCCTTCTAACTCTGCTTACATAACAAAAACACATTTTCCCTTAATAACAGGCTACTTCCAAAGGAGTATCCTCTACAAGACATGCATTTATTTACGGGATGAATGAGCTAGTCACATTTATAGCTTTGCCCCTTTACAGCAAATTTGTACGTACTAAGGAACTAAAATGTTTTGAGCAATGTATTTTTTTTTTAAAACTTATTTCCAAATGTATTCCTGAAATCTGCATTTTTTTCTTTAGCTCAATTAAACTTTCTTTAACAAGCATTTCTTTCCACTTTTTTTAAATTAAGTCGAAAATTTATCTTGATATTACAAATGTGTTAACAATAGAATTGTTTGGGCTTGAGTAATCAAAAAATACATTGTTCAAAATATTCAAAGAAAAATACCCAAAATTTCTTGCATTACAATTTTTTTTCTTAGATACAATTTGAATGCTTTCCAGATAGTGACAGTAAGCTCAAAATTCCTGCTAAATACAAGCATACTATTAATATCATCATGTAGCATCTTATTTGGGTAAATTGTTTATCAATTTCATTGTTTTATGACATTTGCATTAAAAGTATATGCAACCAGATCATTTTCTTATTTGTTTTAGATTAGTAGGTGCAACAGCATCTGGAAAAATCACATTTTCCACCATCTCATTTATCATCCGTGCTGTACAGGCTTTTGGTGAAACTGGTTATTTGTTGGCAATGTTTTCAATATTGGCCAAAAAATTTCCATCAAGAATTGGTTTAATTATTCTATCGGTAAGCATGCAAATAGCTTATTTAACAAAGACCAATTTAACAAAAAGTCATTCTTAATGTTTTTTCAGATTGGACAAGCAACCATATTTGGAACTGGAATTTTTCTGGGAAAATTTGTTGGCATTAAATTAGATCAGGTAACTTTGATTTATTAGTCAAAATTTCTTAAGAGAGTATTTTAGAGACTTTACCATCCAGAAAATACACTTTTTCTCAATTAGACACTCAATTTTAATAATATTTTAGTAAATTCATTATAAAATTTTTCTGAACATTCTGGAAAAAAATATAACAATAGTTATTTTTGTCCTTAAAATGTTTGAAAAAAACATGGAAACTGTTACCTAGGACCAAAAGTATTTGAAAAAAAAAATATGGAAACTTTTTATATCTGTACTAAATATTTTTTGAAAAAAATATTATGAAAATTGTCATCTCTGCCCTCAAACATTTCTGGAACAACAATATGGAAATTTTCCTCACTCCCTCAAAAATTTCTGGAAAAGCATATAACGATTGTTATTTCTGCTCCAAAAATATTTGAAAAAAATATGGAAAACTTTTAGCTTTATCCCCAATTGAATAAATATGACAAATTTCACCTCTTCCCCCAAACATTTCTGAAAAAAACCTATGGCAATGGTTAGTTCTGCCCCAACCATTTTTGAAAATAATATGAAAAAAATTATCCCTGCTCAAAAGTTTTTGAAACAAAAATATGAAAATCTTTTATCCTGACCAAAACATTATTGAAAATAATATGCAAATTGTTCCCTTCTCAAATGTTTTTTAAAAAATATATAATTTTTTTATCTCTGTCCAAAACATTTTTGAAAATAATATGGAAATTGGTCTCTGCTCAAAAGTTTTTGAAAAAAAATAAGGAAAATTTTTTATCTCTACCAAAAATTTTTTTGAAAATAATATGTAAATTGTGCTCTACTCAAACATTTTTTTTTTTGAAAAAAGTATGTAAGTTTTTTATCTCTGAACAAAACATTTTTGAAAATAATATGGAAATTGTTCTCTGCCCAAAAGTTTTCAACAAAAAAAATATAGAAACATTTTACTAGTACCCAAAACATTTTTGAAAATAATATGTTATTGTTCTCTGCCCTAAAGTATTTGAAAAAAATATTGAAATTTTTATCCCAGCCCTCAAATTGTTTTTAAACAAATATGGAAATTGTCATCTCTGTTCTCAAACATATCTGGAAAAATATGTATATTGTAATCTCGGCCCTAAAAATTTTTTTAAAATAATATGAAAATTGTCATCGTTGCCTCTTAAATTATTTAAAAAAATATGGCATTCTAGTCAAAGAAAATTTATTAAAAATCTATTTCCTTCCCTACATAATATCAAGATTGGTGGCTACATGATGCCATTTGCAATATTAGGCTGTGTGCTTAACTTCTCAGTATGCATAACACTGTGGACACTTTCCTCAAACAAAACTGGTTAGTTTCAACTAAATATTTATACTTTCATAACTCCTTATATTTCTTGTAAAATGCAATAAATGGGGTTCAATTACAGAATCTAAACAACATCAAATGTTTGGCAAAATGTTATCGATGCTAAATCTAACCCCAGTCTTTATAGCAATTTTGACCATCTTTGGTGCAGCGTGTTGTTTCGGATTCTCATTTGCAACCATGGGATCACACTTGCATCAGGTACTCATGCAATATATTTCTTTATGATTTCATAAGATGTCCCATATTTTAGGTAAATGCTAATGATAACGTTAGATGCATCATCGCAAGCAGGGTAGATAAATTACAATCCACCCGAATGCAATTTTTGAAAAACTCTCCAGGTTCTTGCAATAAGATGTTGTACCTTTAATTCTAGTTTCACTTAGAAAGAATGCACTTATGGTTGATATACTGCTTGAGTATCGTAGTTATCATAATTATAAATCCACTTTGGGGACTTCTGTGTTTCAAGTGGGTGAGTATATTAGGCCTATTAGATAAATGAAGTCATAACAGAGCTGAAGTGATGTTTGAATTATTTTTAAATGCTTTTTTGCTTTAAAATTTCAGAACCAAACGAGGATTCCTAGCATCATTGCAGCTGTATTTATTATTGCAGCTTTTGCAATTCATGGCCCGGCTCCGTTTCTCACATTTGACTCGTAAGATTTGCTTAAATTACTTAATTTTAATTCCGTATTTTCAAAATTAATTCAAAAGGCCGTGTAAAATGAGCTAAATTAAGGTTATAGTTTTACCTTAGTCTTAGCATCTTAGTATGTAGTCCCACATTAAATCGTACTTATTAACGAAATTATACGTAAGCCATCCAATTTGATCAATAAATTAATAATCCCATTATAGTGGAATCTCATTCATATATTCCCATTAAAAGAATCCCGTTTCATTGGGATCCCGTTATGTCCCACTGAAGCCTTATAGTAATTTTAAAGACTTTGACCTATATCTTTCCATAAACCTAAACCCATTGCAACGGGATCCTATTCTATCTGCGGTTAACCGTCAGGGCATTCCGCCCTGCACGGCCATCAGTCTTGTAAAGACGATGAGGAAGGAATGGGAAGGGTTGGGAAGGACGGCGGTCGTGGCCGGCTTTTTAGCGGTACTGCCCCGGCATTTGCCTTAGGCCCAAAGGCCTAGGAGGGAGAAACATGGAAAACCACGAAAACCATGTTAAGGCAGCCGACCTTGGGAATTGAACCCAGGTCTTCCAATTGCGAGGCGGGAATGTTACCACTCGACAACACTGGCTTGGTAACGGGATCCTATTATGTCTCACTTGCTTAATAGTAAAAGAACTGTATGTCCCATAAATTCTCATACCGGTAAACTAAATCCCATCACAGTGGGATCCCAATATGTCCTACTTAAGTTTTAAAATAAAAAGACTTCGTCTCGCAAATTCACATAAACCTAAATCCCATTGCAATGGGATCCCATTACGTGTCACTTGCCTAATAGTAAAAGAACTTGTCCCATAAATTCCCATCAACGTAAATCCCAGCACAGTGGGATCCCATTATGTCCCACTTGAGTCTTATAATTAATCAAAAGACTTCATCCCATAAATTCACTGAATTCACATAAACCTAAATCCCCATTGCAATGGAATCCCATTACGTGTCACTTGCCTAATAGTAAAAGAACTTGTCCCATAAATTCCCATCAGCATAAATCCCATTATGTCTCATAAGTTTTCTCATTGGTCTAACTAGTCTCATTAAAGAATCCCACTGTTCTTATTTAATATTAGTTCAATTGAATTTTGCAATCAGACCGTATGGGCATTTTCAGGATTTCATGCAAACCCTTTTTTGTAAATTTCCCTGTAACTTACATTTAGGATTATATGCTATGCTTTTTACCGTTTTTTTGTGTGCAAATTCAGCAATAATTATTCTGCGATTATTTATCATTGTAGCACTTTATGGTTGTGCATCACTGGAGTTGTTTTACAGGGAATTGGTATTGGTGGGGAAGTTGTGTGCAGTTGCATTGGTAGTAATATAGAAGTTAGGTAATTGTATAATTTATTATCCAAATAAAAAGAATAATAAATAAGAATATTGTGGCTGAATGGTAACACCTTACTTTTTTGCAGAAAATTTGGCTATCCAGATAATGCAGTGACTAAAGCTATGGTTTTTGCACACGGTTGTTGCGCATACTCATTAGGGTAAAAGATTTCAAATAAATAAGTAATTTAAATAAAGATTGATTTTTTAACTTATAAATCCTTTTTTTTTTACTCTAGAATGACAGTTGGTTCAAGTGTTGGAACGTTAATGTTGGCCACCGTTGGGTACCGTAATGCAACAATGTTCATCATTGTAGAGCACTGTGTTTTGGTAACAACATTTTCATTTTCTAAAAATGGGATTTTAATTTCCCACTTTTGCTTTGTTAAGTCAAGTACCTGCCTTGCCCTCAAATGTTTGCTGCTATAATTATTATAAAAGAATTATAGAAATTTTATCTAAAATCAAAGAATATTTTTCCAAAAGTATAGAGATGTTTCCAAAATATATAGTAAATATTAAAGGATTTCTTCCCAACAATAACTAAAATTTCCAAAAATAGGAGTGCAACCGGAGAAATCAATATAGGAATATATCAGGAATTTCCCCCAAATTTTTGGAATAGAATTGGAATTATTTCCAACAATACAATACAATACAGAAATATTATATAAGGATTTAAAAAAAAAAGAATTATTAGAGAATATTTTTACAAAAAATATAGAAATATTATAAAAATGCTTCCAAAAATATAGAAATATTAAAGTTTTCCCTCCCAATAATACAGGAATAATATAAAGATTTTCCAAAAATATAGGAATACGATTAGATTTTCCCCCCCAAAAAATATTGGGAGAGTGGTTTTTTTATTATAGAAATTATTTCAAAAATATAGGAATATTTGAGAAAGTTTTCCAAAATAAAAAATACAATTGGAATTTTTTCCCCAAAAATATAGGAATATTATAGGGATTTTTCTTAAATATAGGATTAACACAGGATTTTTTTGTGAAAAATATAGGAATATCATTGGAATGTTTTCAAAAATTTAGGAACATTGGTGGTTTTTTTTACCAACAACACAGGAATAATATAAGAATTCTTTCAAAAATATGGTAATATTCTTGGTTTCCCTCCCCCCCCCCAAAAAAAAAATATAAAGAAATATTTGTGATTTCTTTCCAAAATATGAAATTATCTATTATAGGAATTCTTCCAAAAATATAGGAAGTTTAGAAGAATTTCCCCCACCCCCAAAATTAAGGAATATTTATTGTAGAAAAGTTTCCAAATAAGCAGGAATAATTAAACTTATAAAAATGGTGAATTTGACCCCCAACTTAAATTAGTAATACATTAAATCCGTATAAAATTTCGTGAAATAAGGCATAAAATTCATGCAAATTTATGACAAATGAGCAAACTATGGGCAATATAGGAAAATTTCACTAAATATAGGACAAATAACAAATGAATTCCTGTAATAAAATAATTTTTGCTAAATATCTATATATTTTCTTAAATCCACCAGGCAATTTTAAATCTTTCATACGTGATGTACGAAAAATTTGAGAAACCTAGACCAGTTTCAAGGACACTAGTGCAAAATGAAGCTGAACCACTAATAAGAGAAATGGACGAAGAATGACAAATAATGTATATAGAAATTAATAAAATTGTTAAAAGAAATTCTCGTAATTTCCTTGGATCTTATAAAGTAAACCTGAACAACACATAAGTAAATCTTTTTGCAAATTATTTTCTTTGATACTTTGAGCAACTACGGTCTGAAAAAAGTTTGGATTTCTACTTAATTTAATGCTAAAATGTCGGACGTTTTCTTCCGTAATAAAAAAAATACGAAAAGTCACTTCCAATCTTCTAGCTCTAAGATTCAGAATATGTTTCTATTCCTTTTCTAAAACACTAAAAAGTACCAAAAATAACTTCAATAACGGATATTTTGTCCTACCTTTAAGCCTGCTCTTCTTAGCTTTTCTACAAGTTGAATCCTTGTCATCGTCAGGCGAAACACACACAATCTTTTTAGCGTCGGCGATGCTTTCGTTCACCTCCCCAATTTCTAAAAAAACAAAAAATAATCAACTTAATTTTAGATGGAAATCACATCATGAATCGGTGCAAATTACTTAACCACAGATGTGACAGGGCACCTAATTTTCAAGTGTTTTAACATCACTACAGTCTCATTTCTTCACATTTTTCACACTTTTAAGTAATTAGCTTTTTAAAATTACACACTTGCCTAATTTGTTACATATTATGAAGCAAAGTGTCTAATTTTTATGTTCTTTACAAATAAGTAGCGGAACATTTTGATGGCGTAATTCACAAGTAGTGAATGAGCCAAAAGGTGCTTTCGAGATAATAGCATTTTTCACGGGGAAAAAAAGTATAATTTGTAAATAAACAATGTTAAAACGGCTAAAATGTGGTAGACAGATTAAACTAAAATATAAATTTTTAATAGAGAATGTCTTCATTTTTGTTAAGTAATTAAATTAGTAAATTAATAAAGTAATTTGAGAAATAAAAGGCTTAAAAATGCACATTTGCTATTTTCGCTTTCATCAAGTTTGAAGGAAAACGAAAAATAAATAGTTAGTAGAGGATGTTGTCACATTCGCTACTTGTATTGTTATAAAAATCCATGTTACGAACAATTTTTAAAAGGTAAACTAGCAAATGTGTAACTTTTTGGGATAATTCCTTGTTGGATATTTGCTACTCTTCTTCTGTAACTTTAACAATTATTGGTTAAAGTAGTTTCCGTAACTTTAGGTTAATTAGGGACACTTCCAGAATCACAATGGTTCACTTATCTCATTTTTGACAAATTAGCTCATTCGCTACTACTGAATTAAGCCATCGATATCAACATATTTTACAATTTTTCACATCCGTCACATCCCCGTTAAAGTATGTTTATTAGAAAAAAATGCATCAAAATGAAAGCAATTGTACCACTGATAATTTCTGGCATTCTGGATTTTCTTCTTCTTTGAACGTAACTTTGATAAATGGCCATTACATCAACTGACGTATTCTTTGCTTGAACTTCCTCCAGAATCTTATTAATTTCCAATTCTGCATCCAATTTTTCACTAATTTCACTCTAGAAAATAGAAAATAAAATACTAATTAATAACTTCTAGCCAGGTAACTTCATTTTAATTTGAAAATTTAAATCATGCTTTTTTATTTGTTGATTCAAATCAATAATACAGGAATATTTTCTTAAATTTAGGATTATATACTATCGAAGATTTTTCAAAAATATAATAATATTACAAGAATATTTTCAGAAAATACAATACTACAGGAATATTTTCCAAAAATATGACAATATTGCATGAATATTTTCAAAAAAAATATTACCACAGGAATATTTTTCAAAAAT
>JAQIXP010003042.1:0-13770 GCA_034700285.1 Proteroiulus fuscus
GTCCTTCATAAAAAATCAAACCCCGTCAATTTATGTTTAGCCATTATTGATTAATTTGTACCGGTAATTAACATGGAAATTCCCATAGGAGCATGCATTTTTTAAAAGTGTGGACAGACCCCTTAAGTACAGAATTTTTGTGAGTGATAAGTGGGCTCTTCATTTTTCTTTTTTTCTTTATCGCGATTGTATAATGAATTTGTGAATTATACGGTGGCGAATACGCGAAGAGTTTTGTGCCAAATTATGTGGCGTTCAGGTTCTTTGAAATGCTAAGTGTGTACCAAGATATTCCATATTTCCATTACAATTTAAATTTCTACTGTCCTGAAGGAATTATAATTCCTTCATAATAGTACCTGCCTATGGGTACTCCTACTATCCAAAATGGGGCTCGAGGCATGTGCCAGTTACTAATTTGGCTTGGTTGGAATATGCCCTTACACTAACCATGTGAACCCCATTTTCGTACAAAAGCTTCTTCAGGATGATACACCTTTAGAAATTAAATAGTAAAAAAACGTGTTTACAGTGTGGTAAGCCTGATCGAATTTCGTAAATTTAAATACGCTGAACTTGGCAGATATAGGATTTCGGGGGGACACTCGATCACATATTACAAAGGAGGGGAAGTAAATTTTTGCTGGCTAAGGGGGAGTGGCAATTGCCCTTCCCCCCCCCCCCTTTTTTTTTCTGTATCCATCCTTGCTGGACTGGTTGCTGGAATTTGTCAGGACGTGGCATACAATGCCTATGGCATTATAATGGATCGCTTCTAGCATTGAGACCCCGGGAAGTTATTATAAAGTAATTATGTATGCTTTACTATATAGCCTATGCTAAAGAAGGACAGTTCTAAAATAATATACTCTGAACAAATCTCATTAACTGTTGATTTGTTTTACCTGCCACTTTATGATTTGCTCATTCCACAGAAGGGTGTTAGTAGGGCCTAGGGCCTAATGTGTATGTCCAAGTACTTCACAGAGTCAATAACAAGTAAAGGAACCCAACCTAGATTGTATTTAGGTCAATTCTTATTTTTTTTGTGATGAAGCATAATTAGGCAGTTTTCTCTATTTAGTTTGAGATGTCATATGTTTGACACCACACATTTAATGAATAGTTAGGCTACTCAATAACATAATGGAATGGGATTGCTCATCTTCTTTAACTTAAATCACAATACATAGCAGAATCATCTGCAAAGAGTTTTGAATTACACTTTATAGTTTTAAATTGATCATTAATAAAAGAAAAGAAATCCCAAAACACTTTCGTGTGGCACCCCTGAAGTTACCTCATTCCAGTTTTAAAAGCCCAGTTCCCAGGCACCCTCGATTTTCTACCCAAAAGAAAAGCTGATCGAAATCCAGTTAACCACATCATTAGGCTATTTATTCCAAATGATCTTTAGAATTTTATGGAGGCGTTGCTTATAAGGGATGGTATCAGAATTAGCTTTGCCAAAATCCGGAGAAATTGCATCTACTTCCTTGCCCATACCAAGAAAATCTTGAATATCATTAACAAGTTGAGTGTCACATGAACGATCATGTCGAAATCAATGTTGATTGTCTGAGATACTGAGATTAAGTTTGCCCAAATGAGATGTGCCATGCTCTTAGTATAAATAATATAGCCTACTTTTATATCTTGCAAACATCTGATATTAAGAAGATGGGTCAGTAATTGGCAGGATTCATGCTATTGCCTGATTTGATTATATTATAGGGCAAACATTATAGCATATTTTCAGTCAAGGGATAGTTTAACAATAGGCCTACAGATGGATTGTTGAAATAATTTGGTCAGAAAAAGGCTTTATATGGTTGGAGCAAGCATATAGTTATCTAGATCAAAAGTTATATCTAGCAAGTGTCGACCTAAGTTAGGTTGAACATCCATAACATCAAAATTTTCTTTTTAATTAATTAATCGAAGTTATATTGTAAATGGAATAGTATATCTTTCTTCAATGATGATTACCGGTATAGTTACAAGTGTTTCTTGTAACACTTCATTGATATTTTACCTTAGGCCCCTAGTCACTTTCCCTGTCAATATTTGAAAATAGTTATTTGGATATCCACCTGTTACTATTTACCTTGATAATAAATATTATCAATCAATTAAGTACAATGTGCTAGTACTCTCTCTCATCCTCGTCATTGTAGGCCTACATGAATAAGGTTAAGCATTATTTTTGCTTTGTTTGAGATGTACTTACTTGTTAGATCCATTTCAGAGATAGGAGGAGTCATTTATTATAGATTATAATATGCCAAATTCATTATGGCATTTAATAACAAGTTGGCTATGGTTTCCAAGATAGCGTAGAGAGGGGTCAAGTGGACAATGCCCTAATAAAATAAAATGCATCACAACATTGTTAACAAAATTCCCCAATTTCACTCTGGTGTGTAGGCCTACCTACAGCCTATAAATTTGTAATTTTGAAATAAAATGATGCACAGCTGAATTTTTTTGCGAGTGAAACTTATTTCTTTGCAAAACTCTGGTTTACCCCTCTCTTACGACTTAAAAATAAGAAAACCCAAAATATTAAACTATTCTGACATTTACTTTTGTAAAGACATTTGCATATATAGAAAAGAACTGAAACGTGCTTTAACATACATGCTTTTAAACAGTTTGTCTCAAGTAGTTCATATAGGTAGTAGACAATATTAGTGTCATCTTCTGAAAAAGAGCAATAGTACATGTAACCCGGTTATTGGTATGAATATATGAATGATTCAGATTCTGAAATCCTCCTGATTGTGGGATAACCCCCCCTACCAAATGGCATCTTGATATGCTGATCTTAGGGTACTGAGTTGAATTGAATTGATACAAATTCTGAAAGGGACTCTATTCTCTTTTGCAGATGATTAATAACCATTAGATAATATAATGGAATGTAAAGAGAGCGATGAATCATTTCAAGAAAGACAAAGTAACGAATTTACTATTTTACAATCAATGTTTCCTGGTGATATTAAAGACTTGCGTCCAATTACTAGCCAGGTAATTCAATGAATGAAAACACTGTTTTATTAGTAGAATATATTTGAACATTGATTTTGTTTATTATCCTTAGGTCTACCATCCAACAGATTTCATAATTACCCTTGCTCCTCAAGAGAGCACTGACCCAATGAGAAATGCGTATGTTAAAGTGGACCTTCGTGTAACCTGCTTGCACACATATCCTGACACGTAAGCCGATCATTTTACTGCTTATTACAATTATTTACTTATCTTTTTTAGATTATAAATTTTAAAACAGATTTTTGAAGTATACTTTTTTGAAATGATTTACAAACCATGATTTCTGGAAATTTATTGCAGAAAGGTTTTGCTTAGAAAGGTGTATTACAAGTACAATTCTTCAATTAATTTTGACATTTCTGGCATTTGGAAAAATGAGTGGTGATAGGTTTTTTTAATGGAATGTTGTTTCTTTTGCCCAGTTAATTTGCTGTTCATGTAGAGAACACTACATTTTTTTTAATTTCTTGGTGCATTATAAATAAGCCTTTGTAATGAGCAGTTGAGCTTGTTGCGTAGTTGGCATTCCTGCCTGTTCCTTCTCCCCTAGATATCTCCTCGTTCTTCTACCACCCTTCCTTTTCTCAAACCCTGGAGACTGCAGTTGGGCATATAAAAATGTTGCCTTAGTTGCATAATTTGCGCTGCCCATTAAATGCACCTCACTTCACCGCCACCACCACCACTAGTCAAACATACCAGTGTACCTATTATATCACTATTACAGCAATGTCGGGCAAACGTTACAAGTTTATCTTTTGCTGAAGCGCAGATACACAATGCTTGACCATTTCATTTTTTTATAAGTGGAGTTGATCGGAATCAATATGTATCATTTCCATAGCAATTTGAATCTTGTCTTGTCGTTCAAATCTGTTTGTTTGTTTGTTTGTTTGTTTGTTACGTCCCCTACCGGGCTACGAGCTTTTCGCTCTTTATTACCCTATGTCAAATTCCAGCCATTGCAAATCAAATTTCAGCTGGCAATTAGGGCAAAATTATGCATTATTGTAGTTTTCTTGATATACATGTAATGCTGAGAATAAACTTTTAACACTGAGAAATTTTTGTAGCATTCCAGCCATCTGTCTAGAAAATGCAAGAGGCATTTCGAATCAAGCAACAGCGCAATTAAAAGAAGAACTACTTGCATTAGCTAAAAACCTATGTGGTGAAGTTATGATTTTGGACCTTATTCAACATGTGAAAACGTTCTTGTGCCAGCATAATACACCGCAGTATGCCTCTTTTTATGAGGAGATGATGTCGAACCAAAAGCGTGTTGAAGAAGAACAACTAAAGGATATGCAAACGAAAGATGCTCTAAGAAAGATCACCGAAGCACAACAGGTTGGCTCGATTTATGTATTTTTTAACGTTGAAGTCTTTGTAGAACTGTAGAAAAAAGGCAGATTTTCTACGCAAAATTTCCTAAATTGTACGGTAATTTGTTTTAGAATAATGTAGAGATGTAGAATTTTACTGCAGTTTAGCATTGGAAATCATCTACAGAATATTCAAATCGTTTATAACATAGGACTATTTTTGCATATCTTCAAAATTATAGAGAAAAGCCATTCAAGATGAAATGGCAAGGAAACAGAGTGCTCTGAGAGAAGAATCACATTGGAAGAAAATGAGATCCTCGTCTAGTGACCAAAGCCTGGATGAAATCCCAGTTGGAAGCCTCATAAACGTCTCAAACACCCAAAGGTAATGTAATATTATGATAACACATATACTTGTATATCATTCATTTTTTGTATAATGAGGATCTTTATTAATTCAACTACTTGATTAATTTTTCTTCTTTACATAGATATTTTACGGTAATAATAATTTATTAACCGCTATTCAGATCCCATTTCATGATTTCATAAATAGAACTCCTACACCATTTATTAGGTACTTCTCATCAGTGCTTTCTTTTAAAATTCATGTAAAATTCCATTATTACTTCTTAAAAGTAGAGATTACTTATAAAAAGAAACACTTTCATAAATTGGTAAAATATGGGCAATTGGATTTAAAACACAGATGAAAATCAATTTCAACAATAAAGCATTACATTGTACTTCTTACTAATACTAATTATTAGTCAGCAAAACTAGATCCTTCTTGAACAGGATCACCGTTAAAGACGCCGTTTTTGGTTGTCCAAGTAATTTAACTTTTTGGCTCCTGTTTTCCCTCACTAGGGCTACTATTCCAAACAATTTCAATGGTTGTAATTCATTCTTTTCTATTTTTTTAATGTATTTAAATGATTCTATTTAGTCAAGTGCCTCCAAAATCTCGTATGGCAGCTTCAACACCAATTGAAAATGTGTGTGAGCATAAAGGCAGTTGTGTGCTGCAGTTTTCTCATCGACATCCACACAAAATTCAACGTGGAAAGTGCTTAGGTGATCATGCATCTGAATTTATGCAAGTATCTTCAAGGCATAAAATAACATTATTAATAAAGTGCTTTTTATCATAGGACATAAGTACAATGACAGTTTGATATTATACTCAGGAATGGATTTAACTACTGGTGATTATGTAACAATATCAGAATGGATGTTTAAATGCCCAATTTCTGTACGCAAACCCAAATCAAAAAGTCTTCAAACTAGCGATTCCGGCACTTTGAAACAGGTACGGCTTGTATAATTTATTTATTTTCTTAATTTCTAAGATCTAAAGCTTAACTCACCACATGCCTTGCTATGTTTAAGAATGCATAGATCAGCTAAACCTAAACCCTCTCACAAACTCTTATGCAAAATACTGCAAAAAATAAATGTGGCAGAATTGGATTACTTTTTGTGCAGAATTCTGCATTAATAGATTTGACATTTATCTCAGCGGTAACCAAAGCAATTGCTAGGTCATAATTGTTAATTAATTGGATATATTGCCTATAATTCAGGATTCAGAACCAAAAATTAATTTTGCGTCATGGAACTGAGTAGCCTCTCTAAATTCTAATTTGTGGTCTATAAGAGTTTTGGAAATTATATCCTAAAATTGAAGCAATAGTTAAAATAATGTGTTGAACATACTCTCATATGTGCGTTGGTTCCTGCTAATTAATTTATACCGTTTTTATTTACAGCTTGCAACACTGGAACAAGAATTATCGTATTTATGCAAGCTTAAGCATTCCAATCTTTTGGCTTTTTTCGACATGAAAACATACCAGGAGAAGGAGGGAATGGTGTGTTGTTTGGTAAGCTTTCATTATTAAAATAAATGTACTTTTAAGTGAATACCAAATGATTTTAATCGTATGGGACAACTTTAATAAGCTATGTAAAAATACTTTTAATTCATCCATTAACTTTAATTCTCATATATGATGAAAACATATTTCAGAATATATGATCCAGTTTGAATATACTTTTTTGTAAACAAATTAATATAAGAAAATGGGACAATGGGATTATTTTAAAAATGTACAGAAAAGGAAATTTCGAAATGTTTTACTTTTTTTGCTGTTTGGGTTTCATAATACAACAAATTTTTTGTACTTTGAACATGACATACTGCAGAAATTTGCAGTTTATTTAGAAACCTTTATATTTCCAGTTGCCGAAATTCCACCCGCAATTAAAATTAAATTTGCCAAAGTTACTTCTGCAAAAAAATTTCTGCTAAATTGTATATTATCCTTAATGAGATATCTTTCACTAATGATGGAAATTTAACAGGTTTTACAGGAGTTTGTTTTGGGACACACTCTTGCTTATTACCTTGACCAAAATCTGCCTGTTGAGTATCAACGTTTGCAACATTACATGCTTGGAATACTGCAAGCTTTGTCTTTCCTTCATAAAAAATCCATTATTCACAGGGATTTAAAGGTAGAAAGGTTTTACATTTTAATGTATTTACTTTCCGTTGAGTTTCTTCTGTTAATATTTGTTTTAATTCATTTTAAATAGGATACAAATGTTTTCATAGATAATAGAGGCATCGTGCGTGTTGCTGGTTACAGTTTAGATAAACGGTTAGTTTATTTATTCATTGATAACTTAAATGAAATGATTAACTGACACTTCAACATTCAAAATTTGTTTGGGACTTCAGAAATTTGTTTTGCTTCTTCTATACTGAAACCGAGCAAAAGAACGGCATAAATATCCCGCTACTGGTGACTACCGGTACTGGGATATTTGTGCCGTTATTTTGCTCGGTTTCAGTATAATACATCTGATTTACTGACATTACTCTCCCGAGACATTTGTTTGTCTCATACACTTCTATGAACAGATGAATTTAGTACATTCTTCTGTTCCCATCAGCCCTTTGGTAATTACCTTTTACACCTATTGGTAAACTTCTTGGGACCAGGGCAGGTAACACGTAACTGGGGCTTAGCAAAAGGGTGGAAATGCATCCCTAGGCAGCAGTTCATTTGGGGTATTTCATATTAATTTGACTAGCTTTTTAAGTGGTTTTAATTTGTGAACTATGTAAACATCAAACTGTCATAATTGATAAATTAATGTTCATATGTAACAATATGTAATTTAATAGCTTGAAAGGAATCATAAATATTAAATTAAATAATTTAATACTATATAAAAGTGATGTTAAGGTAAATGCTCTTGTTTCGTACGTAAATCTTGTATAAGAAAATGTTTCTATTTAGTTAGGTTTTAAGATTTATTAAAATGCAAAATAAACTTTTCGTTCTAGATTATTGGATCTTTACTGCTCAACAAGTAAAGAAAATATTGAATCAAGATTTCCATCATCAATTGGACGAGGGGGCAAGAAGGGAGATATTTTTCGCCTTGTGAGTAAATACGTCTATTATTAGCTTAAGATGCAGCCCAAGTCTAAATGCCATAATTTATTCATGCACATTTGTAAATATCCTTTTTTAATGAAAATGCTTCTGGTGTGGGTATATTCAAAGTAGCAGACTTGTAGTTAAACATACTCTTTTGTTTGAGTTAACACCAGTTCAATGTCCTTAACGAGTGAAAAGAATTTAAGGAAGATTTGATTTCTAATTATAAAATTAAGGGCAAAAAGTTTCATTTCACAACAATACAGTCAGTGAGCAGGTCACTTCGATTCATTTTAATTATTTAAATAATTGAAGGGCAAGAAAATTGCATTCTGACCACAATTTTGCATTTCTTTTCTTCTGTTATGATTTGGCAAGTCCCTCCATTTTAAAATTATATTTACCTGGGTGAACTGTTTTTAATAGTTGCTTTGATTCCATTTATGGAGTTCGTCATTTTGAAAGTATGACAATGCTACCACATGAGTAAAACATTGTGTAGGCCTATTAGATATAGCATAATCCATCCAACAGTCCAATCATATTTTGTCAGAAAGAATTACTTCTTCCAACTAATTGTCATTAGTTATGCAAAACAAGTTAATTTTGTCCGTAGCATAAATAAATGGTGAGCTTTACGCTGAATATTTTCTTTTAAGTTATTAATCCTTTAATTATTGTATTCACTTTTATAATTATAGGGACTATTAGGGTTATCTTTGGCTCAGGGTGAAGTGGTGACTTCAACAGATCCCGATATTCCAAAAACATTCCCAAATCTTTTTCAAGACTTTCTTGAAAAGTAGGTATTTACAATTGTTATATACATTTTTAAGGATGGGACATTCATATTAGCTTCAAACTTAATTTAATAACTCAAACGAAAATAGTTAAAAGGAGTTTCTAAATTAATTTTTTTTATTATTATTTTGAAAATTCGCTTGGGTAGTTGCGTATAATCAGGAGTTCTACAGTCATAAATTGTGACATTCAATTTGAAGATAATATAGATCATTATTTAATAAATTACTAATTTGGTATAGGGCTCAGCATTATTTTTTTCCCGAAGTATGTTATAGCCCTAACATGTAAAATGATGCAAATGACGATTTTAATTTAATGGGAAAGAGCATGTGATTCCAATTTCAAAATATGTAATAGGGATGGATATTAGAAATATAACAAAAGTGCTGCTTATGGTACCAGAATTCATGATCATCCTACATACGAAGAATTTTTCATTATATCAAGTTTTGTTTCTTCTTTGCAATCAAGTTAAAAGTGAAGCAATTTACTTCTTGATAATTCTTCATGAAAAACAACCCAAAAGGAGAAATTTGAATCTCCTAATATTTAATTTTTGCATTATAACTTTTAATGGCATTAAATTTTGAGCATATATTTATTTTGAATTTCTAATTGCTGAAATGTAATTATGAACTTATAGTATATTTGATATTGGTAGGTGCCTTGCACAACTTGAGGAGGATAGACTGTCAGCAGATGAGTTGTTAAACCACTTGTTTGTAAAGCCTTCACTTATTCATCAGGATAGAGATTACATAAGTCCCGATCATTGCACTGACAAGGAGGAAGATAAGGAAATAAATATAATAAAAGGTATTTATAAATTGCAACAAAAGTGCAGTCAACTTGTTGGATTCTTAAGTTTTGTGAAACAACTGCAGTAAAATTTCAATCCAAGAAAATTGAAAACAAATGCCTTGAGCTTTTGCTTTGCTCATATGTATATTTAGAAAATGGTGATACACTTTTTGTAACAAAATTTCAGAATTTCAAATTTCGTAATGCAAAATTGAGATAAGCGAGCTTTTAAAAAATTCCTTTGAGATGTTTTGGGCTTGGTTAAATGATTTTGCTATTTTGTTATCTCAATGTTAAGGCCTGCAAAGGCTTGCTGATCCTTGGAAATTATTTTTAAATTATATTTAGGAATATTAACGTAAAGTAGCGATGTCGTGGCCGTTAAACTCGGAAGGTGTTTCAATAAATAACAATATTGATAAATACTTACAATGTATCGTTTGCATAGATCAACATTTAACAGAATCTAAATTTCATCAACTAATTCCTAAGGAAGCACATAATTATCAGTCTCGCCTCCATGAAGAATTTGAAATCATTGGTTTTATTGGAAAAGGAGGCTTTGGATCTGTGTTTAAGGTGGGTTTATTTCTTATGCTATTTGTTTGAAAATAATTAATTTTGTTTTAAATAGAATTTTTTTTATTTAAATATGAATTAGGCTCGAAACAAACTTGATCGGGGTATTTATGCTATTAAATGTATTCAACTTAATCCAAACAACAAGCAATTAAATCGAAAAATAACGCGTGAGGTTAAGCTTCTGTCACGATTAAATCATGAAAACGTTATCAGGTAAGAAACTAACCTGACTCACAAGAAAAGAAATAATTTTTTTTTAGTTTCTAATAAAAGATAAATAGATTTATGTAACCAAAAATACTTAATTCTACTATAATTCTTTATTACTCATAGAAACACTTACTTCCTAATAATAAACAGAATATTATAAGTTTTTTTTTTGATAAAAATAAAAAAAAAATTTATCCACAGACATAGAATACATATATAAATACATTTAAAAATGTAACCGTAATATTTTATCAATGTTCATTAATTTAATAAAATTATTAAAGTTATCTTACCATTCATTTATATCAACTACTCTTTATGACAAGAAATTCTGATTGGTAATGCTTATATATGTACAGATATTACAATTCTTGGCTAGAAACTGCATGCTTGCAGGATGCAACTAATTGTGATGCAAACTGCGAAGATGTAAGCTTGGAAGAAGCATCCCAGGATGAGAAGAGGTAAATGAACATTCTCCAATAGTTGTTCAAATTCTTCTTGATTAATAATAATGGTTGATTGCTCAATGAAATCTAAAAAAATAATCATAAGTTTTGAATGACTGCAAAATGAACAAACTAAGTTATTACAAACTGTAGGTTTGACTAGTAATTTTTTCCCCAAAATTTAGGCCAACGACTTCATTAAAGGTTGGGAATTCCATTATTTGGAATGGCTCATATAATTATAAGAAATCGGACGAATTTGACTGTAGTAGCTCGGAGGAAGACGAAGACATATTTGGAACCTCGTTTTTGTAAGTTGAATATTGTATCTTACTTACCACTAGGCTTGTTTTCTTATGGTACATAACATTTTGTTGTTATAGACATTGTTCTGAGGTTTCGGAAAGTATTATCTTTGAAAATAGTACAAACAATACCACCACTGAACAGCACAAGTCCAAAAACATCGACCAAACAGTGACGAAAAGGTTTGATGCTAAGGCATCATTTGCAAACAGTGATGGCTCCAGTCTAGTACAACTCATGTACATTCAGGTAATATTATTGTACAGATGGTCCAAAATTCTGAAAATGATATTAGAAATATTTTCTCATACTCTTCTTTTGGGTTGTTTTTCCGTTAACAGTGCCAATTCGCTCAAAATTTGATTCCCCTATCTGCTACCACTTGAAACTTAAAATTTGTTATAACTGATAATTTTTAACCATTTTTTTTGGGCACCTTTCATAACTAAAATAACGCACTCGCTATAATCATATTGCTTTTGGTATGCCTGCACTGATACCCTTCTCCCTCATCTGCGGTGTTCTTAATATTTGAGCGGCCTCTTACAGATTTCATTCTTTCTACTAAATTCTTTAGATGGAATTTTGTGACAAAAACACCTTGCTAGATGCCATTGCCAATGATTTATACAGGGATGAGGAGAGGGTGTGGCGTTTGTTCAGGGAAATCGTTGAGGGCCTTGCACACATTCATCAGCAGGTAATGTTCTATCAGCTATTCCATACTGCATGAAACAACAATTGCTTCCATTTAAAACATATTTTTTTTTAAAATCATTGTTAAATTAAACCCGTAACATTTTAAAACTATTTTTTAGGAAGCTAATTTCATTGTCTAATAGAATGTAAGAAAAGGGACCAATAATAAGCCTCCGTTCAAGCACGAATTTCCTTCAGGGGATTAAGAGTGAACATGCCTACCTCTTGCTTTAGAATTGACCTAAAAATATTTAAAAGTAAATTTAAATTAAAAGGCAAATCAATCTCTTAAATAAATCTAACTTAAATCATGCCTTCGAGACCAATGATTCCCAGTGTAGAGAATGAAGCATCTCGGTCACACTAGCAGTCCTTAAGTAATTTCATTTTACAAATCTAGCAGCTCTACATTGACTTCGAATTTTGCATAAGGGACAATACGAGGTACATTAACCATGTGAGGCAATATTAACTATTTTTACCCCTACTTTCTCCTGTGACGAGGTAGCGTGAGGTTTCTGCCAACCCCCTGCCTCTCTCCCGCACCTCACATGAGATTCGCTCAATGGAACATGCATGAAATAGCAATTTTTAAAAGTTGTAAAACTGCCACTTAGCAGATTAGAAATACAAGTATATCATATATAGAAATGTCACCCCAGCATGACATCTTTGCCTCTAAAATTCAGAAAAATTTTAACCTCACGTTGAGATATCTTTAAACCCCCCTCCCCCTTTCCCATCATGAGTAGTAGGGAGGTTTTTTAGAACCCCCTACCCCCCTTATCCTTTTGCACCTCACATGATTAATGGACACTCCATAATTGTGATTGAGACCTTACTCGACACGAGCTATTCCACAGCACATTTTGCCCCCCAGTCTAACAGTGCTTTGCAATTAGCATCTGTAATCAATAAAATATTTAATGGGCATCCTTAGTAATATTGTGATGAAAAATATTGCTTTGAATTCAACAGTTTTACAAATTGAATTCCTAATACAGGTTGTAATAGAATTGATGCTTGTTATGAGTTTGCTAATTCCTTAATTTGATCTAATTTCAGGGTATGATTCACAGGGATTTAAAACCAGGAAATATTTTTATTGATGCTCAGAATCATGTAAAAATTGGTGATTTTGGGTTGGCCACAAACATCGTGTGCGATACACACATAGTTCATCAAATAGAAACGCCAGAAATGATCGATCAAACACTTCAGTCGGATGGAATGGATGCTGGCAATCAGACTGGAATGGTGGGAACAACACTTTATATTGCACCAGAAGTTCAAATGCAAGCACCAAATGCTGTCTATAATCAGGTACATCAGCTTTTATCTTTTCTTTCTTTTCTCTTTCTCTTTTGTGTACGAGCGTGTGAGCTGATATTGAGAGAATTGCAATTCCAACAATCATGAAAAGGTTATCAGGAATGGTAGAATCAAAGTAGAATTGATTGCATCAGAATCGAAGTGCCTTAATATCTGAATGTGTTAAATGATCCAGAGGATATTTGCTGCTCAAATTCTTTACATACCGTACATGCTGGCCAACTACACTCAAAACCAAAATATTTAAAACTTCAATAAAAATACTCATTAAGACCAGCTGAGCTGACTTTTTGTGGCCAACTAATGCCCTGTAACACTTTGGAAAAGTTTGAAGTTTTAATAAAAGTAAAGAAGGCTGGTTTACTTCAGAATAAAAGCAGTTTTACTTAAGAAAAATGGCATTTTACATAAAAATAACAATTTTATTTTGATGATAAACTAGTTTCTCAGTTTTTGGGTGTGGTGCTTTCATCCTACATAACTCATGTAAAGTGCTGAAAATTGCAGATTCATAAAGGACGGAAGAGAAGGGGTGTAGGGTGGGTGGAAATTTCCCCAAGACGGTTGCCCAATAGATTCAAAGATTAATTTGAATATATATTTATTGTATTTGTTGTGTATTTATGTTTGCTAAAGTATATTTACCTTTCCATTTCAATGTAGAAATTTATTAGGAAATCTTAAGGGGGCTGTCCACACTTTTTAGAGCATGCCTCTATGGGAATTTCCATGTTAAATTCGTTTTCTTCA
>JAQIXP010003043.1:0-13770 GCA_034700285.1 Proteroiulus fuscus
GTTCGTCAGGGAGAAAGACTAACCAAGAAAAGAAACGAAAATTCAAATTTTCCGCTTTTTCTTTTCAGTGACACTCTAGATGACCGGCTGGACCACCATAGAGTATCAGTTGAAATGCAAGATGGCGGACCGTACAAGCGAGTGTACGTGTGGACGCCGAAAACCTGCCAATTCCAACGGAATAAACCAAAAAGGTAAGCTTATTTCAATTTATTCTGGTGCATGGGGGTCCAAAGGGAACTCCGCCATACAGTTTGTAAGAATATTCGAAGGATTTGTTCGAAAATCGATGGATTTTCGGACGTGTCCAAGATGGATGCCAATCCTTTCGAACGAAAATTTTTGTGGTAGTTGTTGAGCCGTAGATTCGTGCTCATAACTTCTTTAGGCCAAACGAGTACTTCTTGGGGGAATCAAGCATGGATTCCCAACAATTTTCCGAATCGTTTGGACAAAAGAACCGTGCCGTAAGCGTTAGCTTCCTTTATTGGGGACGCTTACAGACAAGGCCCCACGTTGGGCGCCATTTGCGATGTGCAACTGGAATAGTGCATCGTCAAAGATTGTATGAAAAATATGATGGTTCCCGGCATTAAAAAAGTTGATTTCCAGGTTTCTCTTCTGTAGGATCCCTCGGAGGTCGATTGGAGGAGGCTTCAGAGTCCGGAAGTTTCAGATGCATGGATTTTGAATTCAGGAGACCAGATGTAAAGTTTGAAAATAAAATCTTTTATTTCTTCCATCAATACAATTTCGGTTGTGAATCAATGGGGAAATACAGGGTACAAAAGTAGGATATTGGCTGAGTTGGGGAAATTGTCCAACTCGGCAAAGACCAGGTGTTTACATCGCCCGAGCAAGTAAGATCGAGTAATTCTCGGAGAAAATAAATTCAAGTAATCGGTATGGATTCCAAAAACAAGAGTGAGAATAAAAATACAAAAAGTAAAAAGGAAACCTTGGTTTTAAGGAACCAGTGCCACCACTGGTGACCTGGTTTTGTCCCATGACTTGCCCTGACCTCAAAGAGGACAGTGCAAGTCATGGTGACTTGCAAAAAGTTTAACTGGGGGAAAATACAAACCCCCCCCAAAACAATCCCCTAAAATGCGCTAAAAAGGTTAAAAATAAGTAAAAATAGCAAAAAATGGCTATAAAAATTATACAGGGTGTCCCACATTGTGGTTTATCATTCCAATTTCCTAATGACTTTTCAAGGTAAGCAATTATCAAATGTAAATGCCAGAACAAAATACACACAATTGATCATTTATGATTTATAAGAAAATGATTTTGATATGAGTAAATTCAATATGCAAAGCAAAGCATTGGTGCAGTTGTGTAGAGCTAGATTGCACAGTAGAATTGCAAAATGCCTATTGCAGTACTTGTTACTGAAAATCAAAAGTTGAGTCAAGCAGTTAATTAAGAAAAAATCAGAATTTATTCAATGAAAATCCTGAAACTCAAAATAAATTCGAAATAATGAGAATACAAGAAAAAATGCAAAATCGAGTAGATGCAAAGGTAAGTGCAAGAAGTAAGTGCTTGCATAGAAAAATCCATTGATCTGTAGTGAAACCAGGCTAAAGAATGGCATAAATATCTCATTGCAGGTGATTTCCAGTAGTGGGATATTTACACCATTCTTCTGCTCGGTTTAACCATAGCAACATGCATAACAAAACCAGTGCTTGGCAATTCCCAGGTTAAAAAAACATTTGGTGACAATTGAAAAAATCAAATGTTCTAATTGTTTTTAAATGTTGTCAAATGTATTGAAATGTTTTAGGTATTTAAGCTATTGTTAGCAATTGACAACATTTGGCACGTTAAAGAAACATTTGCTAACAATTGCAAAAATTAAATGTTCTAATTGTTTTCAAATGGTGTTACCAATTGACAACAATTGGCTTGCCAAAATATATTTTGTTAACAATTAAAAATAAGAAAACCAAATGTTTCAATAAAACATTATAGTGCAAATGTGAAAATTTTATCTACCGTGTATTCTTCAAAATGAAAACATCATAAAAATATTATTATCTCACCTTGTTACCTGTTCTTTACCTTATGTTGTACGGGATGAAATAATTTCCTATTTCACCTGAAAAGCATGCATCATCTCCAAATATAAATCGCAAAGGCAGTATTCTAATTTTAAACACAGGTTTTTATTTATATTCATTGAACACATGCAGAAAATACTGGTACATTCAAATTGAAAAGAAACTTAAACTGTGCATTCTCCTTATGTTTAAGCAGATTAATTTGTATAAAAAATAAACAATATTGGTAAAAAAAAATATTTTGTAAAAATTTGTTTGTAGTTTGCACGCAATTCACAAATGGGATCAAATCTACCATTGCAAATTTAAACAGTGTAAAAAAGTTTAACTGTCACATTGCAACCTTTCACCCTTTCAAAATGGAAGGGTTCTTCTAATCAGCCTGTGACAGTGAGTGTGACTGCAAGCCTTCCCTGAATGAACTCTTCCACTTTGAAAACGTAGGTTAAAAAGTAACAGTTGAACCCAACGGTTGATCATGTTTGTTGTCAAAGTATGGCAACTGTCAACGAGTGGAATTAATTATTGAAGCTATGTGCAAATACCATTAGTATGTATATTTTTAAGACAATAATTTATACAAAATTTTTACTGTTAAATTATTATTATTAGCATGCTACAATATTGCTGATTTTAGGCAGTTTGGAGAACTATTTTCTGGGTTAATTGCATTTTCTTTATGATCTTTTCATTGGCAAATTTGCTTGAACTTGAGCGTATTATTGTTTTAATTCAGTTTTATTTTGTGACGGAAATCATCAGGAGAATGCACCTTAAAAATTAATTTTTCAATTTGAATGTACCGTAGGCCTACCAGTAGTATGCCACTGTGGAAAATAAATATATGTTAAATTTAAAACATTGCCTTTGGTCTTTTTATTGGGAGTTGAGACTTTTCAGCTAGGCTTATAGTTATTTCATACGTATTTAACATTGACCAATAGAACAAGAAACAGGGTGCCAGGTAAGTTCATTTTATTTATTAAATTTTCGAGTATATTATTTGAGTAACTGTGGATATGTGAAATTGCAGCATTCGATTTAGATTTTGTTATATGACAGATTTACTGCACATATTAATAGGTGAATTGGGTTAAATTCCGATTCAACTATTTTTAATTGATAGCTATAATATTTTACAATAGGCAAAAATTTGTGAAAATATTGCTACTAGATATCAAGAAACAATGTAAAACAATGGTTGGCAATTGAACAACAATTAACAACAACTGTTAACAATTGTTTAAATGTTGCCATTTAAATGAATTGCTGGCATTAGTCCCAATTATCATTTGACAACAATTGGCAACAACTGTTGACAATAGCCTAATTGTTAGCAATTGTTACCATTTAAATCAGTTGCTGACATTAGTCCCAATTATCATTTGACAACATTTAATAATTTTCAATTGTCAACATTTCAAATGTTCAATTGTTTTTTTTGACCTGGGAGTGGCAGAATTCTACAATACAATAGGCTGCACCCTTCGGCCATTTAACGCTCATTATGGTCGAAGATTGCACCCAAAAATCTTGCCACATTTTAAAATAATATAATCTTTTAATATATTTAATTTAATGTATTTTGTTATTTACGGGTAAAATATATTAATGCCTAAGCGTTATGGATTTAAAACTACTTCACAAAAGCAAGAATGACCAAAAAAAGGTTAGGAACTTTTCAATTTACTCTTCAGCCATTCGCTATGAGGAATTTTTACCACTACACCCTCATGCATCAAAGTCATTATACCGTCGCCAAAAAATAGGGCGAGTCGAGTACCGTGGATAGAACACAAGTAGTGAGCGTGAGTGAGCTATGTGCTCTAAGCCCTCATCATTCATAAATAAGCCCAATGCCTGCTTACATTTCAATGTAGGCTAGATTATTTATGTATCGTAATTAAATGAATAAATATAAAGATTCAGGGCTCCACGCAGAAGGCCCAGCCTCCCCCCAATTTGTGGACTCATACTATAGTTAAATAAAATGGCAAAAAAAGGAAATTTTGGGGATTTTTAGCCCATTTTTAAGTGTTTTTAGGCAAAAAAATAAATAAAAATCACCTGCGGCGCAATTTTATGTAAATTTGTTCAGTTATATATACAAAAGACTTCAAAGGGCCTGCGGCCCAAATTTAAAAACAAAAACATTTTTAATGGCAAAAGATGCACGTTTGGCGTTTGGTGATTTTTTGGCTCATTTTTAGTGGTTTTGAGCAAGAAAGTCGCCTGCGGCCCAACTTTTTTTTATTTTTTTTTGCAATTATACACAATAACTTTGTAATTTTAGCCTTCTACCCAAAGTTTTAAAATAAATTTTAGGTCAAGCCCTATCCCCCCCACCCCCCGAAATAGATTTCTTTGTGTAGCCCTGCCTTAATTGTATAGTGAACATAAGTATAACTAGGATTTACCAATGGGGAAGGGAGGTGTCAGACTGAGATTCTGGGGGATGGCAGGCCCTTAAAAGGAGTAGAATTCAATATAATTTTAGGTCCAATGGGGGTTTTAATTCCCCCCTCCTCCTAGGGTATGTCTATAAAGTAAAAAACGATTGTTGAAGTGCTTGCTTGCGTATATCGTCTATCTCTATAAAACCCCTAATTTTTTATTGATTTTGTGGGCATAGCAATTTTGTTTAATATCTTATGTGGACCCAAATCTTCATGAGTAAACAAAGTTGGGGCCGGTCTAAGACATTTGCCCGGTAACATTTTTGCACTGCATCCAACCCTGGTGGGGAACAATCATAAGCAGCCATCAGCACAATGTGGTCAGTGTGTGTGCAAGTTGGTGTATGTCACAACCCCAAACAAGGAAATCCAAAATCACCCCACCAGACCATTGTCATCAAAGGAAACACTGTTGGAGATTTTGATTGATTGTAAGATGTGTAGCTAGATGCTGGGGGACTTTCACCTAATACTCACGTTATTCCCACTTTTTCCCTTGATAAATCAGACTCACTCACATGAGATCCATTAATTAAATCATCTCCCTTATTGACGGACCAAACACCTAGGCCATATAGCCAAACACCAGAATACAAGTATGTAGAAATCTCTGCACTACTGTCCTTTTACAACCACCTAGTTTGATTTCCCACATAGACTCCCTTTTCCAAGATGGTGCCATCAGTGAAAGAATTCGGACCAGTCACCTGACCCAAATTCTGTCACTCATGACACGTAACAAACCACCCACTGACCCTGTGACGTTTCCTTATGAAACTCATGTACAGGGTGAGTTTGGGGCACCACCTTACACTCCGCCACCAAACTTCGGCTTGGTCCCCAAGCCAATGCTTACGGAGCGCAAGAAAATAAAACTTTAAAAACACTTTAAAAAAGGATTAAAAATTAAACAGCAAACCCCCCTTTTTTCTCTTCTAACACTTCTTTGGGGGCTGTATTCCTTCGTTGAAACGTCGACGATGCTCGACGATCCTCCCGGCGAGATCATTTGTCTTTGCAGTGCCATCTCTCATCCTCCCGCCTGGCTCCTGACTCCTGGCTCCTGGCTCCTGAACAGTGCCTTTTCACCTGTATTTATCGCATTTCATTTAGAAAACCGAAAAATCACCCAATTACAGAATAATTAGGAAATGTACTCGTTTCACCAATTTATCACCCAAAGTCGATTTCTATTCAGGAAAATTAATTAACATAATCCCAAATTTGCCTGTAATCATCGAATTACTCTATAATTTGTCTAAAAATGCTTTAAAATGTGTCTGTGCACCATTTCACAACAAATTTTGCCTGAGCAGATCCCCTAACATCACTGAAGGAGTTCTTCTGGAGAGAGCCAGATTAGTCCCAGGGGAGACCAAACCCCACGTGCTAATTTCTTCTAGCATGTACCAATTTTTTTGAGTCACCGGCCAAGTGGGGTCACGGACTCTCACCGGTCTAGCCACTCTGGCCCATATACCATTCGCATATGTTCCTCATACTCCTGAAAACTTTGCCGTTGAAAGTCTGGGATCAAGGAATATCCATTCCAGAGTCCTTGTTGGTTCCAGAGATCCATGCTTGGTCAGAAATCATACCTTACTTCGCCTGCCGGTTCTGATAACACCTCTACCGTCTGCATGATGGGTACTACCACGTGCCCATCCACAGTCTTCATGATTCTCAGTCTGATGGGAGTTCAATGGTCTTAATACTTCTTCAATTGGGAAACATGTTGAACCGTTTGCTTTTGCCTGCCCTGAACATTTACGTATTCGCACATTTAGTTCAGAACATAATCGCTGATGCCCACCACTTTAGCTGGACCCTTGTACGGAGGTCGCAACTTTTTTGCCAGTCCTTTGACACTCACCAGATTCTCGACCAACACCAGGTCGTTTATGTCAAACTCCATGTCCTGGTGAAAATGGTCGTAAGCTTTCTTTTGCTGTCTTTGACTTTCAGCCAGCTTTACCAGCGGTCTTGTCCGCACTCTCTCCACTGGAGGTTCACCTGCCAACAACAAAGGAGAAGGTACCACACTCTCCAATGCTGTTGTCGCCTAAAATCCATGCATCAAGAAAAATGGAGTGTATCCCATGGACACCTGTACACTCGTGTTATACACCATGGCCTGTTGATCCAACCACCTAGGCCATTTCGCTTGATTCTGCAACGGCTCCAGATATGCCCGTATCATCGCCTTCAGCATCTTGTTGGCTCATTCTGCCAACCCGTGCTTTTGCTGATGGTATGGAGTCGTTGTGCGATGCTTGATATTGTATTATTTGCAGAAGTCAAGCACCACATCACCTGTAAACGTCATCCCCTGATCGGTCGTCAAGTTCCAAATCCACCCAAATCAAAAGATGATCTGCTCCAGCAGACTTCTGGAATGCCATTGCAGTTGCCTTTGTCACGGCTTTCACTACCAAAAACCGCATTACATAATCCATTGCAATCAGGATATACTTCACCCCATTTATGCATTTTGGCAATGGCCTGATGAAATCTAACCCCCAATGACTTGCAGGTGGTCCCTCCAGCACGATCAGATGTAGCAACCCCATTTGCTTGCCACTCCATGGCCTCATCTTTTGGCAATTGTCGCATGTCCTGACATAATGTTCAATCTCCTGGGTCATTATACACCAGTAAAAAATCTGCCAAATCCTAGCCAACGTCTTGGCTACACCCAGATGACAGTTTACATCTGAGTCATGACCCACCTTCATGATCTGCTCTTGCAGTCTTGGGTAATTCTAGCACCAACCTCTGATGTAGATCATCGTAACTTACAAGAGTGTAGAGCAGTCTATTCATGATACTGTGATTGTCACTCACCACTGCTTGACAGTCTTCATTCCTAAGTTCTTTCAGCATTTTACTTATATACTCATTGGTAACCTTTTCCACCTTAAAGCATGCAGTGTCCCACATGTTGATCCCATCAAGTACCACCGTGATTTACATACGCTTTTCTTCCCCCACTGCTTGCACCTGCAGCAGACACCTGTACAAGGCATCAGCATTGACGTGCAATATTCCATTCTTATGCACGACCATGTACTGGTGCTCCATCATCTCCAACATCCAACACCTTAGCTTGCCCTTCGGATCTTTCATCTTTTGAAGCCAGCACAAAGCAGGATAATCAGTCACGATGTTGAAGTGTCACTCCAACAAATAATGCCTATTCTTCTTTACTGCCCAGATTATAGTTAGTGCCTCTAACTCTAGGATGCCATAGTTCTTCTCATGGCTACTGAGGAACCTTGATGAGTAGACTAACACCTTTTTGTCCTTCTTTTCCCCCTGATAAAGGACAGCTCCGAGTCCTAATGTTGACGCATCCTTGTGCAGCGAGATCGTCGCCGTTGGATCGAACGTAGTCAAGATCGGCGCCTGAGTTAATAGCGCTTTTAGCTCCTCAAACACCATTTCACACCTGGCATCCCACTCAAAGACGACATTTTACTAGTCAACCTATGAAGTGGGATTGCTATCTTTGTGAAGTGTTCTATAATTCACCAGTAATAACTGGCAAGTCTAATGAAGCTCTGCACCTGGGCGAGGAAATTCCTTCACCACCTGGATCTTTGCCGGATCAACCTCCACTCCGGTACCTGACACCATATGACCAAAGTATGCCTCCTTGTCATAACCAAAGAAATATTTGGATGGCTTTAACTTCAAGTTTGCACTCTGGAACAACCGGAAAATCAACCGCAAATGCTGCAGCATTATACGGTAGAGAGCCCCATACATTACCACATCGTCCAAATAAATGAGACAAGCCTCCCATTTGATGTTCCCCAAAAGTATGTCCAGTGCCCATTGCATCATAGCCGGGATATTACACAAGCCAAATGGCATCCTCACAAACTCAAACAACCATTTGTTGCAGGAGAACGAGGTCTTCGCGATGTCCTCCTCTGCCATGCGGAGTTGCCAGTATTCGCTCGCCAGATCCAATGTCGAGAAAGACTTCGCCTGCGACAAAGAGTAATACGTCGTCAATCCTTGACAGAGGGTACTGGTCGACCTTTGTGCCTGTAATCATTGCAAAACTGCATCCCACCATCCTTCGTAACTAATACCACCGGGCTAGAATATGGGCTTTTACTTGGTCTTACGATGCCAATTTCAGCATCTTATCCCGTCCTTCATCAATAACTTTCCGGGTATGCTCCGCCGTACGCCTGGACGAAACATGCACTGGTGGCAGTCCTTGAGTATTGATGCTATGAACCGCTATGTAAAAATTGCCTAGCTTGGACATATCTACTGCTCAGACATCTCGAAACTCCCACAAGAGATCGAGTAGCTTGGCTTGTTCATCTGATGTCAGGTTTGGGCCTATGTTTTAGGCTAAATCGGCAAGTTCTGGATTCCCTCTTTCTGTCACCTTTTGCACTGTTTCCAACTGTTTGCCAGTTGTCATCTGTCATTTCAGTCATCTGTCGACACCTATGTTTAGGTGTCGCCTATGTGATGTGATGACGCCTATGTTTTAGGCTAAATCGGCAAGTTCTGGATTCCCTCTTTCTGTCACCTTTTGCACTGTTTCCAACTATTTGCCAGTTGTCATCTGTCATTTCAGTCATCTGTCGACACCGCCGAGCCCACTGTCATAGGATGTCATAACCAAACATCCTTGTCGGTCATATTCACTATAATTAGTGTCTTGTTTCCATTAGAAGAATCGAGATTGACTAATCCTTTCGCCAAACATACACTGTGTATTGTTAACAAATTGTGTGTCGGCTCCACCAGTACGGGTCGTAATGTCCTTTGGTTGTGGCTCAAAATGTAATTTCATGCAATTCTGCGTTCTCGCCGGTATTCATATTGGTTCATTCACGTGCACCAACAATTGCACCACCTGTATATCTTCCTCCCATAAGCTGTCAACTTTGATATTCAACACATCGTTTTCCGGTAACTCCACGACAACTGGACCTTCATCTATCACCTCATCTACTACCTCCCCAGCCCCATCATTGCAAACGTCCCAGTTGCGAAGCATCGGCTCCGCATCAATGGTGGAAGTACACTGCCAGTTGCACCAAGTTGACTATCAGGCCCGAATTTTTATTAAAGTCCATACCTCCTAGGACAATGTTTGCCGATTGACACGTTTGGTCGTCCATAACAAAAAAGCGGTGCTTAAAAGTTTGTAATGCCAATTGTACATCTAAGTTCACCATGCCAAGAATAGGGATTTTCGTCTGTTGAATCCCCAATACCCAGTAGGACTTTCCAGGCTTTACATCACACAGCATGCCTCATAGTTAACTCTTGCCAATGACTGACACTGACACTCTTGAGTCAACTATTGCATCTCGTTGATGTATCTGTTGCAACATGATGCTCACCCTTGGAAGCCTTTCCTCAAACTTAGCACCTTGTTTTGCGATCGCAGGTTTTGACGTTAGGTTGAACTGCACATCTTTTTTCACCTTGGGCTGACCTGGTTTTAACAACAAATCAGGCCCCCCTCACCAACGGCATCAGAATGCTTTGAAACTGGTGTGCCATAATAAGCATTGTAACACTCCCATCACTTTTCTTCTTCGGCTGGACATACCCCCTTGGTTTGGGGCAGTCTCGCATAAAATGATTTGCCTCGCCACACTGGTAACAGATTATTCCAGTCAAACCACTTCGGCAGTCAGCCGAAACATGGCCGGGCTTCCCACACTGGTAAAACCTGATAGACGGACGAAATTCACTTCATCCACGGTCACCTGATAGGCAGACAAGATTCACTTCATCCACGGTCACCTGAAGCCTTGGCAGATTGATCACGTTTCCCGCCACCCGCCTGTTTTGGCTTCACCACCTCGGCACCTGTTGCAGAAGCTCGATCCTGTTCCTTAGGTTTTCCTTAATCAGGATTGGCAGGCTTGGCAGCCTGCTTTTCCTCTGCAAGAACTTCCTCAATGGGTACCGCCAACTGAAGAAAAGACTCCAGTGTGTCCTTTTTGTGCCATCCATGTGGTAAGCTCACAGGCCCTTATGTTACTCCCACAAGAGATCTTTTAATGCCACCACACGATCACCTCTCCATCAACCGCACCTTATCTGTGATATACTTGTGGGCCAATTCATTCAAGATTTGCATCCGTGCCTCTGCTATTCTCTTCCAGTCCTCCTCATACATTGGAGACAGGAAGTACTCCAAGAACATAGTCTTCATCGTCTCACATTTCAGTGGCAATCTCAGCTACATTGGTTGTGTGCCAGTTTGCCACGTAACCCACCAGAGTACGATGAAAACTGTCATTAATTTCCACTGTGGACCAATGCTCCATGTGAGCTTTTGCCTCATATGCCGCAATGTGGTCGTCCAGATCGCCACCATTATAAGTTGAGGATACCAGAGTGCCATGCTCTTTGCGAGCTGCACCAGGTCAATGGTCCTTTAATGCCTGGACCTACTCTTTCCACAAGAGAATCTGCTCCTCTTGCCATAGCTGACTATACACCAGGGCCTGTCCAAGCTCCGCCGTTTGTTCGCCAAATTTAGTTTGAGTCTCGTCATCTTCCGTCAACATGGTATTCTGCATGTCTACCATGGCTGCTATCTAATCATCGTGCAATGTCAACATCGAGCTGAGTTTTCAAAATATTGCATTCTAGGCTTTGCTCGCTGCTGCCCGCTCAGTTAACTCCTTCCTGTGCACCTGAGCCAATGTCGCCAACTGCTTTACCAACTCCTCTAGTCTCGGTATAGTAGCCTCGCCCAGGTCACTACCACCACTAACACAAGCACCTTTTAAAGCCATTAAAAGCATTTAATGAGACTGTAGAATAGCATGGTTCAGATATAATTCTTTGGTCTGTATCCTGGCTGACCAATAATATTTCAAATAAAGAGGTTTTTCTAAGCAATTTCACTGTCTATTGTAGAGATAGGGCTGATGGCTATGATGGAGTATTTATAGCTTGTTCTATAGTTGTTCCAATAACTTTTGACCATGGGCCTGCTACCTATAGCATTGGTCAAATGTTTATCAATGATGCTTTTGTTGGTTGTCTGCTGCAATGGAAATTGTAGGTTAGGATGTCTGCTACTGAGATCCTAACTCATTTCCTGTAGGTTAAAATGTTAGCAGTAGACAAATCCTTACTTGCCATTTATCATGCCAATGGAAGCCCTCATGGATGGTAACTGCAAATAATAAAAAATACAAGCCTGTGCTAGGTGGCATGCCAAGGTCAAAAGAAATCAATAATAGAAAGTTAATTACTATTAGGGAATCTTTTTAGGAACCCTCATATGAATTAGTGGCATGTAGTAAAAAGCTAAAAAATGGTATAACGTTGTATATTATTTCATTCTATCATCCCAATGATGTTTGCATTCACCTAGATGAATATTTTAGATCTCCAGACCTTCTGTAAAATTCCAACAAAGACCCTAGTCTTCTTATTGGAGGTGACTTTAATTTACAATAATTTGTTTGGACAAATTATAAGCATATTTCTTCTAAGCCTTTTACTAACAGCTCTAAGATTTCTGCACTATCTACAGCAAAATTTTTTTGAACAGCTTAATATAAAACCAACACAAGGTGATTATATTCTTGCTGAGAATGCTGAGAATTAGCGCAACTGGAATTCTGTAAATTGTGGATTGCAGCTAGTTCAGCTTCCCAAGTAACAAAAATACATTGGCTTAATGTTGGGTCAATGTTGGCTTGCTAAACCAGAAACATTTGGCCAACATTGGCATTGCAATGTTGGGCCAATGCAATTATGTCATCTGGCCCAACCATTGGGCTAATTAGTTGTGCCAATGTTGGCCAATCAATCATGCCAATGTTGGGCCAATCTATTGCACCAACATTGGGCCAATCGATTGGCCCAACATTGGCACTACTAATTGGCCCAATGGTTGTACCAGAAGACATAATTGCATTGGCCCAACATTGCACTGCCAACGTTGGCTCAATGTTTGTAGATTGTATAATTTTTGATGAATTTTAAGGGGGCTGTCCACACTTAACAGCATGGGCCTATGTTTATTTCAATGTTAAATCCGTCTTCTTCAAACTGTTCTAACTCAAGAACGGGTAAAAGAAGAACAATGGGGTTTTATTTTTATTAAAGATTATTAATTTTTCTAAAAGTTGTTGCATGATTATGATGTACCATGCATTATCAGTGTTGTTATCGATTTTCAAAGTTGACTGTTTTGTTTTTCCATGCTATTTTACATAGACGTGAATTTTTTCCCAAAATTTAACAGATATAAATAATGGCTGAGCGGATAACGATGGGGTTTATATTTTGGAAAGCTGATTTAAATTACTACAAAATGTATAAGTTTGATTTTGTTATCAGGGTAGAAGTGCAAATATCCAACTATTACATTGTCTAGATTTTTGGACCTCCTCCCTGGATTCCGGTCATTCAGTGGATATTATATATCTTGATTTTGCCAAGGCTTTTGATAGTGTCTCACATATCAAACTCCTGTATACGTTAGAGAGACTGGGATTAGGTCAACCATTCCTTTCATGGATTTCCTCTTTTCTGTGTGGGAGGTCCCAACAAGTTTGAGTGGGTAGTGCCCTTTCGGACCCCATTGATGTGGTCAGTGGCGTGCCCCAGGGCAGTGTTCTGGGCCCTCTGCTATTTAATGTCTACATTGATGAAATCTTAAGGGATGCCCCCACACTAAAATCTTTGGTTATGCTGATGATTCAAAGCTATTTAACATATCTAGCTCAGCTGAACAGTGTCATGACCGTCAGCTTAGACTATCACATGTGGGTATGTGGTCCCTGGAGTGGCAGATGCCTATAGCTGATCTAAAATGTGGGGTGATGTATATGGGGAAAAAATAAAAAATTTCAATACATGCTAGGTGATCAGGCTATTCCAGAGGTCACTCCTCGGGTGGATTTAGGAGTTACATTTAGCCAAAACTTGAAATTCGGTTCTCACTGCCAGTCTCTGATCTTGCGAGCCAATAGGAGGTGTCAACTTATTTTTAAATGTTTTCCCAATAATGAGTACCCGGCTCTCATCAAAGCATTTAAAGTTTATGTTTGGCCTCTACTTGAATATGCTACTGAAGTCTGGAACCCCTACTTAGTGCAAGATATAGCCCACATAGAAGCTGTCCAGAGAAGATTCACTAAGAGACTTCCTGGTCTAAATCAATTGTCCTATCCTCAGAGGTTGGCTCACACTGGGTTAGACACATTAGAATTACGACGGGCTAAAACTGA
>JAQIXP010003044.1:0-13769 GCA_034700285.1 Proteroiulus fuscus
AATCGATAACTACATTCAGAATGCACGTGACGTCATAATCATACTACAGTTTTTAGTAAATTTAATAATCTTTGAAAGAAATCAAACCCCATCGTTGAACTTTTACCCGTTCTTGAGTTACATCAGTTTGAAGAAAACTAATTTAGCATTGAAATCTCCATAGGCCCATGCTGTTAAAAGTGTGGACAGCCCCCTTAAATACAAAAATAAACTCACTTCAATGTCCATTAATAGTACTTCCCTTAATGGGTAAATATCACCATTGTTTGTTTCTGCATAAACATTAACTATTTGGTCCTTGTCTTGGGCAGATGATGTGCCATTACAGGATTCAGTTCCTGAAAAATCACAGCTAGGATTTTATATCTAGTAATATGTGACTGACCCATTAGGTCCATTCCTTACCTTGCTCAATGTAGAAACTTAATGCTCCAGCCAGTTTGGTGTCCAAGTAGGGTGTGCATAATTTCCGATTCCAGACAGGCGATTGCTGGACTGTGTAGTCCGAGGATGAGTCGAAAACTACAGCCTTCTTATGCTGGACAACACCACACTGTTGACCTATATGGCCGCCCTTTAACACCCAACCTTTGAGGGCTGAAGGGTCGTCAAACCCTTCCTCGAATAGGACATCTTGGGGGGAAATAGAAAAATTCACCAAAATATCTCGAGTTGTGGCATAATTGATGCGGTTCTGGTGTTTTTTTCCAATAAAGGCAAGGGCATTGCCTTCTGATTGGCACTGCATCTGTTAACAAGTAATTAACACATTAAAGGCACTTTTATTTGTTTTAACAACAATAAAATAGATATGAAATCAAAAACCACATGAGTCCATTTTTACTGAAAATGAGATGTTTACATTAGTTTGTATAGGCAAAGTCTTGTTCTATCCACCAATTCAATAAAAAAATTGGGATGAGATAGGAAAAAGTTGTTCATTTTAACCACTGAAGGCGAAAAATGCCTTTCAAAATTTTGGGTATTAGGTACCCAAATTTGGGTAGTGGTAAACTCAAAACAAGTAGTTTTCCTTCAAGGGAACCAAAATGTAATGGTCCATACCAATGCATAAGTTTCTACTTTAAAAATTAAACTCAGAATTTAAAAAATAATTATTTTAATGCAATAAATTTGGATTTTTTTTAAATACATTTTTTCTCTCAAAACAAGACATCGGGACTCGTTTGGTTTTTGATCTCATATCTTCATATTATGTGATGGGCCTGGGTCACATCAATTAAAACGAAAATGAAAAATATTGGGTAGGCCTATACTGTTATTTGTCCTCCTGGAAAGAAAAGCCAATTGCCTGGGTCGATTGGGTCAAAGGTTTCTACGAGCATGCTTGGTAGGTTGGCCGTGCTGGTCAGTAGGACATTGTCCATCAGCCAACATGCTGAATTTGTCAGGTTTTGGGTCCATCGGAGGCAGATCCTTTCCAAACGAGCAGCTAATGGCAAGGGGATTATGTGAATGTTTATTCCCTCTGATTTATCTGGGATTCTGTAATTTTATGAAAATTAGTGCCTATATTTAGCTAGTATTTAAGAATTTTAGGGACCTACTTTAGAGTTTCGATTACAATCCAATCTTGGCAGTCGTTCAAACCAGCCATCAAGTTTATAATTATTTCTGATGCATTTGTTGAGACAACTTTGTTGGAATCCAGATTGCAATTTGCTGAACCTGTTCAAATTTTTTAAATCACTTTAGCAATGTTATTTAAGTTCAAAGGAAGTTGTGTTAAATTTTGCATAACTAATGAAAATGTATAAAAACAAGTTTTGGGTTTTTCTTCAAATGCTTACCAACTGAAAACTGCACCAAATTAGTAGATGTCGTATTGAGAGGAATTGTCGTCTGGGTTTGTGAATATTTAGAAAGAGAAAAAGAGATTTTTAAATTTTTATTTTGACAAATCTTTTAAAATTTGCAACAATTTCTTACTAGCATTCGCTTGCTGTTTGAATGGCAAAATATGGCAGCACTGTCATGAATTGCAGAATTGCACGTTTGATTGGAAAATCTCACACCAACTATTTCTTTCCTGAGTTTTGTTTTTTAGTGATAAATTTTAATTACTGTAGCTCGATTCCCTTCAGTTTTATTTGGCAAAAATGTGGACTTACCACAAAGTGATGTTTTCTGTTAGGCTCTCAAAATCATCCCTCAAAATTATGCTGTGGTTATGGTGTGTTCCCAGTGATGGAGTTAACATTTTACTTTTCCTATGTGCTTGATATATATCAGAATGGTTTGCTAGCACTTTAACTGATACCACATATTATTATTGACAGGGATGTGACAAATGAGATACATTGTGAAAATATGTGAAAAATGTGAACATTTCAAAGGCTTTGAAAAAGTTCTCCAACAGAAAATGAAGTACCATTGAGATGCAAAGTAAGGTATCCCATTTGAAAATTAAATATCCTCTGGTACCCATTTCTGTAGAAAATGCATCTCAGGGAAATTTTTCCCTTAAAAAGACAGTCCCACTTTGAAACAAGTTGATTTTAGAAAAAAGAGCATGAAAATTTAGTATAGAATGGAAAATGCATTTGGATTTGAGCCTAGATCGATCATTAGATAAAATGTCCTGAATATGGAGATTTGGACGAAAAAAAACAAAACCCAGATTGGCGCCATTTTACTGACACTGTGTAGCGCCCTCTACTGGATAAAGGGCATCAGTTTCATAGACATTCACGTCATAGAGGGCGCCACCAAATGCCACTGCTTGCTAAAATCTGGAAAAATGGCGCCTAATATGTATTTGGCAAACTTCATAATTTCTTCAATATTTAAACTTTGCTGCTGCAATTATTATTGTCACAGCCATTCATATCTAGTAAGTGTGTACCATTTAAAAATTACTTGTTACAAAGTGGGACTTTCCCATTAAGTGTGTGAAAAATGTAATGAAATTGTATATTTGTGCTGTGAAAATTGTGGGGGGAAAAGGGAAGTAGTGATATAAAAAAGTATGTAACCACTGTCACATCCTAACTTTCAAGACTTACTTCCTTTTTCACAGAATCGTAGAGTTAAGATGTCTTTGAAAATCACTTGTTGGCCTAAAGTTCCTGTAGCCCTAGACAGAAATTTAGGAAAATTTAAAAATTATTACCATCAGAAATTTGCATGTATATTGGCAAATTTTATTGAAGTATAAAATTCCACTTACAGAAATTCCACACAGCCTGAATTGGCAGTTGGTGCTTGCCATAGAAATGTTATTGTCTTGTGTGGTTTTTGGCTGACATTGGAATGGACGATGGAACACATGACCCCTAGTCCTGGACTGCTTTTACCCATTGTGGATAGCATGAGCATACCTGCACAACGTATTTTTATCAAATTTTCATTCAAAAAGGCTAGGAATATAAATTTTTATATCTTACCAGGCTGTTTGTTGAGGCTTTCTGGTGTGGTATATAAACCAGTCATCATGAAGCCGTCGAAATCGGTGGTAGATGTGAGACGTACTGTAAGAAAATATACATTTCACATCATTTTAAAAATATGATTTTGTTATATTAACCCTGATTTAGCAATAGAATGAACTGGAGAATTCAAATGGACTAATCAAAGTGAGGAGTCTTTGACTTTGATTAGTAGCTTTCTGTTTCTTGGGATGGAAAGATATGAAAAATTTCTAAGTTCAAAAAATAGCCTGAAAATGTTAAGGTTTAATTGTTCAAATGTAAAAATTTTAAAGGATTTTACAAAATTCTCCAAAAATAAAAGAGCAACTAATATGTTAGAATTAATATTAATATTTCATATGAAAAGAAAATATGCTGAAAATGCATTTCAGGATTTTAAATTTATGTTCTGCAAAAATAGGATCTGTTTTTGCAGAAATTGAGATGAAGTTTAGTTTTCTGCACAACATTAATGTGAATTTTTCTGTAGAAATTCTTTCCCCATAATTATTTTAAAAAATTTCTGAATAAACCATTTCCAATGTAAAATTCTTGCTAATATTAGATATTCACTAGGCCTGCATTAAACTGGTCAAACCAAAGTGATTGGCTACTTTATTGGTCATTATTTTATGGTTAGTAGAGTGCGAAATTTGTACCATGACACGTTGTTACCCAATGCATTTTTGTCAATTTTAATGAATTAACACCAACTTAACATATCAGAAAAATTTCCTACTGATTGATAGGAAACTGTATAAGTGATGGCCTATATAAATAAATTAGCATGCCTGTTCTATAAACCTTGGCATTTGGTTAGGCCTACCTTTATAAATTTTGTTTGGTTCGTAGTATTCTGGATTGTCTTCAATGGCAACTGAGAGCTCAATTTCTCCATTTTTTGAAGCTGTCCATGAATTGCTTTGAAGATCATTTTGTGGGGAAGTGTGATAATGACACAAAAAGAAAAACGTTGGAACTGGTTGTGATGGATACAAGTACAGAATAAGTACAAATGCAATGAAGATACATTGCTCTGAAATAGTCATTGCTGAAAATATACACGGAAAAGTATATATTATGCAGTACTTTGTGTGGGGGGAAAAAAGTTTAAAAAGTTAAAAAATATCCTTAAATTTTTAATTATTGAAAATAATTTTAGAAACAGTATATGAAATGATTACTTACCATTTAGTTTCCTTCAGTATATCATATTTATTTAAAAACAAAACAAAACTATTTTTGGCCTACAAATATAACCCCTAATAGTTTCTCAATAATTGACATCTATTCCATGTATGCTAGTAGGGAATACAGAAGTATTTATACATAACCCGTACAATTTGTAATATTGAAACAGGAAAGGCCGATTATCATCTTAATGAAGGAAGTCTTGTATGCTCTTGAACTAAAATGCCAAAACGCCCCAATTAAGAAAATAAAATAAAGAAACCAAGTGATATATTTGTATAGTTTTTTTTTTGAAAATGTTTGCTGTAGTTTAATGTTGCAATATAAATTTATATTTTCACATGCGTAATATTATATAACCTATATAAAATAATTGTTGTTAAACGCCATGTTTAAATTAAAATATTTGCTGAATTTTCTGAAAATTCTGCACTTAAAAAAAACCAACGACCATATAGTGTAAATTACATAAACTGGAAAATAACATTTCTAACATTTGTGGTTATAGCTCTTAGATTAGTATTGAAATCTGAACTCCTTTTGGTATATTACAACTTTTTGTGAAAATACCAACATACCGAAATGAAAACCCTTTTTTTGAAGAAAAAAATTACTGCAATCTAAATTGCATTTCTTGTCTGCAGTAAAAAAGGGCAGCTAGTATTGTTCAATTATATATATTTTTAATGAAACCCAACTGCAGTAAAACAAAATTCTAGAAACTGTTTTTTCTTTTTTTCATGGAATTTTTTACTGCAGTTGGGTTTTTTAAATTGTTAGAATGATATTCTTGTCTTTGGATGGTAGTATGGTTAGAATCAAACTGCATGTTTAGCAGCAATTTTATTACAGTTTACAGGTTATTGCAAAGTGCACAAAAATTGCAACCTGGATTACAGTTCACTGCAATATTACTGCAGTATACTTTTCATTGGAAATGTAAAACATGCAGGCCAATTGTAATTCTATGGTGTACTTAGAGTCTAAATATGGCGGCTTGCACTTAGTCGGCTTCATATTTTATAGCTGAGTAAGCAGTAGAATAATATTGTGCATGCTGCAAAGTTAGAGTGTCTACTCTAGCAAAGTTTTGAACAAGATAAATGTAAACATACAAAAAAACAAAGATGTGTACAACGTGTAATTATGTTTGTATTGAATGTGGAGAGAAAACATCAAGATTATACAAGCAATATAGTCAAACTGTTTTAAAATTATGGCAATGTGTAAGTCAAGCTTTTGTAAAATACTCTTGATCAGTGGATCTTATACAGCAGGTACCATGTGCGCCAGGTAAGGTACCTAGGCCTACTTGTCAAGAAATTGTGCATAGTAAAATGGCGTATTTATTTAATTATTATAGGAAAAATGTGAGCAACCTGTTGACAAGTATATCGAGTATGATAATTCCGTATTATTTATGGATGCAGTTTTGCAAAAAGTGCCGGCATTTCGTCACATTTTGTACAACTCTGAATTCAAGGTACTGGCTAGCTCACTATATATTCTTGGACGAATGAACACATTCAGTCTTATCTTGGACAAATGTTGGTTTTGAAAGAATAGTAGGCCTATATCATGAGGAGAAAGGTTACTTGAGTGCTAAATGTTTGAAGCCAAATTGCTTACATGTAATTTTTTATATCCCAATGAAAATGACTGCAGCAAACTTTGTCCTTGTAAAATGTAAAGTTGCAGTCTGAATTTTGGATTTCACAAAGTTTTATGAAGCAGTTTGTAGTAAGGCTGCATATTGCACTGCATTTCAGAAAATGAGAATTTATAATGCAGTTTTACTTCAAATTGTTTCATAAGACTTTTGAAATTGTAAAGTCAGACTACAGTTTTGGAATTCAAAATAATTGAAATCTAGAGCAAAGTAAAAAAATCTATATATATTTTCGCATGCCAAATCTGTTTTCTTAGGCATTTTGGAAACTAGGCATTGTGTGCCTCATATGTGATGCATATATTAAATGGGCTAATCTGAAACGTAACCAGCACCAAGTAGAAAGCTCACATTTTGAACTGGAATGGACCTTTTACTTGATGTTTCTTTTGGCCATTGCAGGTACAGTATATATACTTGACCATTGCAGATTTGTAGTCCAAACGTGCATGTAACTCGAGAAATTTAATTTGTTTGAGGGGGCATATTTAAATTAGGAAAAAGTTGGTTAAGATTATGCATTTCTAAGGCAATCTGTTTTACTACACAGAATATGGAGTTCACATATTGACTGTAATAACATGTTCATGCGCATTGCGGGGGATGTTGCCTTCTGAAAATACCAACGTAGAAGTTGGCAAATTGTTCCAGGGGCTTCTACTTGCCAATTTCGGTCAGCTGTTTGTCATACCTATTGTCATTATTTGGGGTCACAACAGTGAGGTGTACCTTTGGTTAACAAATTTGTTCATCTTTTTGTCAAATATTCAAGTTTACCGAGGTAAGAGCTTGAGTCCACTTGTCTGCAGAATCATTTCATGCTGCGTTTTCTGCTTATTGAAACCCAGTTTCGTATTTGATTTCTAGCAGCTTTTCTGGCCACCATATCAAGGGCTTGGTTCGTGATTATGGCCGGGTTCACCAGTAAGGTTTTGTTGCTTTGGTATTTCCCTTTTGAAAGCTTGTTGGACATGTACAGTTGATGTTGTAGTCTTTTATATTAACATTCTATAAAATTGCAATATAAACCAATACAAAAGAATCTATGAGTTTATTCTGGCTTTATAGGCACTTTATTTCACCTGCATTTATTTAAATACTATTTGCATGGTCCCAGGTTTGTGTGACAAAGAAAATGGGTGGAGGGGTTTATCCAAAACCATATTTTTCTCAAATTTATCAGGAAATGCTTACAATTTTGTGATTTTTCTTTATGATAAGCTTTATTGAAGATTTCTTAATCTAGATTATTTGAAAGAAAAAAAATGTTTGGAAATTGCAATTTTAAAAATTACAACTTTGGGTGGAAATTGAGCCAAATAATCCACATTATAGAAGCAAGACAATTTTTAAGGGACTTGTGTCCAGATAATTTCAAGCTATTAAAACAAAAGGTGGGGATTAGCTACAATTCAAAAATAGATGAAATTATTTTTGAAATGCAAAATTCCAAATAAGAAAATCAATTTTACCCAAGCATTTACAACATAATCTAGAAGATCATATATTATAACAAAGTCCTTTTCAATCATGTGTTAAAAAAAAATTATTTTTGATCATGTAATATTCTTGTTTGAAAATGGTTTAGCAATTATCCGTTTTATATTAAAACACAACACTTTCTCATTAAATTTGCAAATTAAAGACTGATCAATATTTTGGAACCCCTTCACCTCTACTTTATCTTACACTTATCAGTATCCAAAGTAATTGAAAATGCTCAACAAAGAGTAAAAAATTATACAGAACTCAGTTTAAATAGAAAAATGTAATAAAATGTACAAACGTGAAGTTATGTGCATTAGGCAAATACATTTTGTAATTCAGCAAAATAAAAAATAACTAGCATCGACACACACACAAATATTGCACAGAAAATTTAAAACTAATCTACTAAAGCCATGTTACTGAGATATCCTAAACCAATATGATAGGCCTGCCTATTTGGTTATACACGAGAAGAGAATTTCAGTAGTTGCATTTGTAATTTTTTTTAAAACCTTAAGCAAGCAATTAACTTCAGCTGCATAAATTCATATTGAAAATAACAAGTGTCAACGTTAGTAAATTTCTACAGCCGAACTAACCATATTTACATATTTATATATAATGCAATTACTACAGGATTGCTTCTTGTAATCCAAACATTAATTTTGCCTGACATTTCTTGTCACATTTCCTATGGTTCTATTTTTTATTTTATTATAAAATATTTGTCTGACTTTTCTTGCTCAAAATTAAATACAATTTGTTTGCATTTTAACTAAAAAACTATGTCCAACTTTTTACATAAAATTACAAATCTTCAAGGATTGCTTATTAGAATACCGTATGTAATTATTTTTTCCTGGAAATAAATGAAACTTGACCATGAAAATCAGTGATAATCCTGATTTAGTAGGCCAATCTTGCAGCCTTCATTGTGAGCATTTTATGAGGTCATGTGTGTTGGTTAAGTTTGTAGACATGTTTCGAACACTAGTTACGTATTGCTCAGCTGCCTGCAAGTTGGTATTGGTTTTTGTTACGATCAGTCGTTTTCTCCTACAATACTTAATTTACGCCTCATTTCTACTTCGCAACCATCCACATTTATACTGACAGAGCGAGACCTCTTTTGAGCTTCGGATCCCTCACATTGTAGAGATTTTTTTGGCTTCTGTGGCATCCTTGTAGAGAGGGACCTTCGCACCGTAAGCTGGGATTTCGCTTCAGATTTCTCTGTTAGGATGGTCGACAGCGAGCGCCTCAATCCCTGTCCAGTCCGAGTATCTTCCAAAAGAATTCCTTTAAGAATAGTATAAAATATCAGAATAAGAATAAAGCTTCAATTATTTTCAACTATGCCCATTTTTATGCCATTTTGTAGGGGATAATCCTATTATCAGTAGGAAAACTACCACATCAATAGAGACTTAAACATTGTTGTTACTTTGAATTCCCAACAATTCTGAACTATTGCCAGATTATTTAAAAGAACTGTATTTGGATTGCCTTATATGGGTTCCAGCTGGTACTTTTCCAAGTTTAAAAAAAATCGTTAGTACCTAGTGATCGTGCTTTCTCGTTTCTAGAACTCTGAATTCGTTGTGACCTGGCCAATTGAACGTACTTCTTTCGAGCCAAAACTGCATTTTTCATTATTATGGGTTTATTAGCATCAATTTTAGCTTCTTCTGCTACATCTTCAAAGAATTCTATGTCCACAAAATTAGCTTATTAGCAACTTTTTTCATTGGAAAGTAGTTGAAGTTTCACAAATCGGCCCTCGTCGAGGCCATTTTGTAATAATTACTTTTTAATCTTTTCACATCTGGTAGAATTTTATCGCGGAGTCCTTCACTGATATTTCCAACTCCACTATAGATCACTTTCTCCAAATGAAACAGTGAGTCTTCCGCTGCCCTTAAATGCCTCTCAGCATCAATTCTTGCCATAATTTCTTCCTAAGATTCAGAAATGATTAAATTGTAACTCCTTACAAAGACCTCCTCCAACTTCAAAAAAAATAAAACTAGTTTTAGAATAGATCACTTGTAGCACCTTTAATTCTGTTTCTGTGAGCGCCTTCTGAGCCATTAAATCCTAAAACATAAGTTTAAACCTGAATTAAATTCCATTTTACACATAAGTAAATAAAAATAACGTTTATGAACCTATTACCTGTAATGAGGCTTGTAAGTCCAGAGCATGCTCGGAAATGAGTTTCTTTTCTTCGGCAAGCACTTGAGCATGCAGTTCATTTTCAACAAACCTTTAAAACAAGATAAATGTCTATCTCTATTTTAAGTGTCAAAAATTAAGTGTTTTTTACCTTTGTTCAATCTCTTGCTTTTCTTCTAACAGCATCTTGGTGTCTTCTTCGATTGTTTTTAAAGTAGTCTGTAGTTCGCCCTGAGTTTGAGATAACTTGCAGTTTTCTTCCTTTTGTTTTTTCAATGCCATAAGTGTCCTTTCTCGTTCTGCTGCCAGTTCCTTCATTGCACAAATATCACATTTTGACAGAAAAAAAGAATATTATCAAAACGGATTCCCATTAGCATATTACTAACATGTCATCACAATTTACCTGTAACGTCTGTTGCAGTTCATCGGTCGTTTCTTGCAAGTGAATCTTGTCATCGTGCACCTGCTTAACTGCCTCGATGGTCTCCTCGTATTCCCTAAATTAATTATTTGCAAAGAGAGAGAACTGATTGCACTAGAAACATTTAAAAACAGCACCGTGGACAGATTAATCCTTACTTTCTTATATTGTCGTGTTCTTCCTTAAGGTCTAGCATCATTTTCTCCAACTTGCGTTTTTCTATGTCCAACTCAGCAGTTACTTTTTCTAGTTCCTAGCAAGTGATATAAATGCAATTCAACTCAGTACAGTACAATCAGCATATATATATATATGATGGCATTTGGTAGAGGGGTTCTCCCAGCATCAGGAGGAAATGCATACATCAGTAGAGGCTTAAACATCATTGTTAAATTGAATCGGTAACAATTTTGAACAATTGTTAGGCAGATATATTACACCATTGTCTTATAGAATGCCATGTAAAAAAGGGCCAATGGTAAGCAACACTGTTCTAGCATGGATTTTATTCTGAGAATTGGTGTGAAAATGGCAACCTCTGGCATTACAATGAAATTTAAAAATATGTAACTAAATTAGAATTACAAGACAAATTAAACCACTCGTATCAACTCCGCTTAGATTTTCCTTTGGAGACTAGTGTTTCCATGTTTAGAGTATGCAGCATCTGTCACAATAGCAGTCAGCTGGTAATTACGATTTCACTGGACTATCTGGGTGATTTTATACATATCCCAAACTGGTGTGAACAATTTTAAAATATGACCAAATATGACGTTTAACAGCATTTTTCTTAAGTAATAATGGCCAATTTCTAAAAATTCTTTAAAAAATCTCAGGTATTGATTAGCATCACCCACCATCTTAACTATTTGCTCCTTATGCTGAAATGTATTAATCCAAATTTGAATTCCCTTGGAAGTAGTTCGCAGAGTTCACAACAATTAAAAATATCTCATATAGAATGTAATTGGGCACGATCTTATTATCTTTTAGGATTTTTTTAGTAAGCAAAAAAAAATTATGGAGTAGTAGTTTTTCTAGATTTTTGGATCCTTCTGCATGATTCATTTTTAACTAAGATATTAGATCATGCATGAAAATAATTGTATGAGTTTGTAGATGTACGATAGTATATGCAAGACCATTATATAAATGCATAAGATACACATGCGAAAAGGAAAATAATAATACGATCCACCATGAAACTACCTCATTTTTATCCATTTCATCTCTTAAAGCCATGGTTTCCTCTTGGAGTTTATCTAAATGGAAAAATTAACAAACACACAGTATTCATGCCATGCTTATAGTATAGAGTATTGTAATATTGGTGCAAAACTTGTAATGAACATTGCAGAATCAACATGGTTTTACAAGCGGAAGATGCAATCGTTACATTCCAACAAGTTTACATTTAGTGTCAATGCTTACCAAAATAATCTTGCCGTTCCCTACATAGTTGCAGTCCCTGGGTTTCCAATTCTCGGATTAGTGACTCTCCCAATTGCGTATTTTTCCACGTTCTGAAATGTGGCCCATTTTAATATAAATTACATCACTATTATAAAATGGCTTTTTAAGTCAATGCAGGTGCATACATGCATTTCTCCATTAAAAGTTAATAAATTAGCCAAAATAATGTAGACAAATCATGAATTTTTTATTTACATTCGACTAGCTTCTTGTAGAATTTGGATCCATTTTTCCCTCTCATATTGGTTTTCAGTAGCTAAGGCTACAAAACCCTTTGTAAATATAAATACAATATGCAAGTTAAGAATTGTGCAGCAATAATATAACTGATGGATATTGAAGAATAAATTGGCCTTACATTGTTAAATTCATCACTTTTAATATGCACTGCAAACTGTTGTCCAATATCGCGAACTGGATCGACTCGGCAACCTCCAAGAGGAATGACTCCCTGATTTAAAAATCAAGTTTATATTTAAGTTGTAATTGATTTTAATCCAAAATGTTGCCAGCTTAACAAATATAACGTGAAATATTTAGCAGACAATCAAAACTGATCAAAAATAGTCATGGATTATGAATCCAGCAAATAAAGACAATATTTAGGCTATTTAAAACTGCTCTCAATAAATCAATTTTAAAATTTTTACTTAAAATTTTAAAAGTAACTAAAGTAACTGTTTAATTGTTTAATGTTTAATTAATCACCCTTTAGAACGTTTTCTTTACAGTGACATTGATGCATGCTTATCATTTGCTCATAAGTCATAGGACTAACACTGCTTTGGATTTTTACTCCAAAAAAAATTGTATTGAAGTGAGGGATTTTCGATAAAAAAGCTTAGTTAATTATAATTTAAAAAAAAATTATTTACAACCTGGGACATATTAATTAAGGGTAGTAGCAGTTCATAAGCACCGAAACATAAAACTTGTTGATTTGTATATAAATTTTGATATTTTTTATTGAAATTTGGTAATGCATTTATGATTTGCAAACTTTAAGAAAAGCACATGCAACTAAGCCCAATTTTAAAGAAAATTGGCTTAAAAACAAGTTTTTCTATAAACTACATGTAGGCCTATATAATGTTTAATCTACAATATTTGTAATGTATTTTAAATAATTTGTATTTTGTATTTTGTAATTTGTATTTTAAAAAATACAAATGAACTTGAAAATGTGGTACTGCCATTATCATTATCACCTTTTAAAGTGTCAAGTCAATTTGAATAATTAATCATTGCCCTGTTTCCAGGCAGTGACACTCCCTCACCTTTGGATGAATATTAAAGTATCCCCTTTTTTCAAACACTTTTTTCTCATTCTCGGGATAATACAACAGGAATCCCTCTTTGACAATAAAAAACCTGTTAAATTAAGATGTTCTCCTTTGTAAAGTTGATAATGAATGAAATTTATTTATTTGATTCAAACTTTAATATGAAACTTTCGATCTACCTTTTGGACCACTTCGTGGACTGATGTCCAAAAGGTCTTTTTAGTAAAACTCCACTGAGCTGAATTTTGGTGGATATGTTGAATTGCTCATCTCCATTCTCTGAACTTGCCATTATATTAAAATTCCTTTCATTTTATTCTATTAAAATTAAACAAGAAAAATTATTATAAAATCCTAAAAAATATAATAAAATTTCTGACGGAGTCTTCATTGTGTACATCAGTATGTACGGAGTCTCTCAAGGGTTGTTTGAGAAATACCGTACCGTAGTCGATGGCCTTTTATTTTTCTTTTGTTATTATTATTTTTTTTGTAAGATAAATTTAATACCGATAAATAAAATAGATAGGTCAGGGGTCTATTGAGATCGATGAATCGAGCGCTCATAATTCAAATCTATATTAAACAAGGAGGGGAGGGGAGGGGAGGGGGGGGGGGGGGGTAAGAAAGAC